>JASFAX010000413.1:0-63803 GCA_030737875.1 Allium sativum | reverse complement strand
GTCAAATGGCGCATATCTAACCAACATGGCTTTATATATTTCAATAACTTCGTTATTCTATTCAATAAATGAATATTTTCTTTTATTCAACACATGAATATATATTTTATTCAACACATGAATTTATATTTTTATTCAACACTTGAATATATATTCTATTCAACACATGAATTTTTATTTTTATTCAACACATGAATATATATTCTATTCAACACATGAATTTTCTTTTCTATTCAATACATGAATTTTCTTTTATAATATTCATTATTTTCCAAATTGGAATGAGGCCCAATCAATTACCATATAACGTTAATTAAATGGATTCCCTACAACACATGTATATAATAGCAACGATAAATCATCGACCATCATCCAGAGTGCACCACACAACTGCATAAGCATTAAATATAAATAATTTATGCTTACACAGTCTGTCAACCCATCGATTGACATACAACTAAACAATCAGGATTAGTTTTCGTCAATATCATCCTAACACCTGTGTGGGGTTTCAATCAATCAAACACATATTTTATTTGTGCAATTGGGCGATGTGTAAAATTTATTGTCCCAATCAATATCTGTAACAACCCGAAAATCTGGGCCAGTTTAAAATTTTTATTTTGGCAATTTTAGCGAATTTTGATTATTTAAAATGAATTATTTTGAATAATATCGACGTGAAATTTATTTTGAATATAATTCGAGCGTATATATTATACGCGCCGTCGTTAGAATATAAATATTTATATATAATTATAAATAGAATTGAAAATGGCGCGTTAGTTCGATAATTCGATTTCAAACTTCAATTGAATGTACCGGGTGCAAAACAATCCGGATTTTAGTGAAACCAAAAATAATGGAATCTAATTGTGAATATCTTTCCAACGAATCCGAAAAATCAAGATTTCATATCGGGAATCGAAAGGTATGTCCAGTTGAAAATTCTGAATAGTCGCTATGGAATTCAGGCCCTTAAAAATGGGAATTTTGCAAACGACCTCGGATTTCGACGAAACCAGTTTTGTTGGGTCCGTGATGTCAAGTTATTGCTAGATTCCAAATTTCATAATTTTTCGAATCAATATGTGAGCTTGGCATAGGAAAACGTGTTTTGACCATTTCAGTTGATTTTAATCGACTGGAAATTGGCCATTTTTCTAACGGTCTCAGAATTCGACGAAACTAGTTTTGTTAGGACCGTATCGTCAATACGAAGCTAGAAAATATTTTTCTGGAATTTTTCGAGTTAGTATGCGACCCCGGTAATTTGAAATGTACGTTTAAAATTCAATATAGTGATTTAAATGTAAATTCAACGGAAACTAATTGAAACGATCGAATCAGCTTGCGATACATATCCCATTGTGTTCGGAATGGGGGTATTACCCTAGGGACGACAGTCGGTAGGCTCAAAAAGGAGTTCGAATTCCTAAAGTAACATTTTGAAGATAAAATTAAATTAAAAATATAAATTAATATATATTCTTCTTTATAATAACCCCCCCCCCCCCCCCGTTTATTCTTCAATTCAATCAGAGGAAAAAAAAAATGAACGCTCGATAAACCTCGTCGCCCCTACCCGTCCACCGCGCCGCCGCCTGCGCTCGCCACCGCCGGAGGTCGGCCTCCTCCCCCAGTCGCCCGCCACTCAGTCGAAACCCCTGTCCCCTCTCCAGCCTCCTCCATTCGATCCACCAACGAAGACCACCGCAACCCTAGCCCAGAGCAGCCTTCGACCTCGACAGCACCTCCTTCCGCCACCATCCCCTGCCTAGGAGCCCAACCCCGACGAACGTCAGCCCACGCCTCCTCCAGCGCCACCTCAGGCCGACCAGTGGCCCCCCCCTCAACTGAAAACCCTCCTTCCCTTCCAAACAGTGAGTGTTTTCATTTATTTACATTTATTTTATATTTTCAGTTTCAATATATGTAATACCGGGTTTTAAAATGCTATTTTTGTATAGAATAAATCGAAGTAAATATATGTTTTATATATATAACATACAAATCAAAGGTATGATTTTAATATAGTCAAGATCTGATTTTTAGAAGACTAAAGAAGTGAAGTTTTGATTTTTATTATAATGAAAGCTTGGATTTTGAATTACATAAAAGATTTGATTTTTTATAACGTTAAAGGTTGGATTTTTTATAAAGGTAAGGATTTCATTTTTATTATATGAACATCACCATAACAATATGATTTTTATATTTTTAAAGTATTAAAAATATGATTTTTATATTTTTAAAGTATTAAAAATATAGTCTTTACTATATAGGTGATGTCAAAATATGATTTTTGTTTATGTAAAGAGTTAAAAATATAATTTTTACATGATCGGGATATTAAAAATGTCATCTTTATAGGTGTAGAAAAATAAAAATGAGATTTTTATAAAGATGAAATCGAAAAAGCGAAGTCCATGTTTTTATAAAGGCGAAATCTTTATTTTAGAAAAGGCGAAATCTTTATATGGAAAATAGCGTGATAAAAATATAATTTTTATCTATACAACATAGTAGCGTAAAAATTCGATTTTTATATATTGAATAATGAAGTAAAAATTCGATTTTTATATATTGAATAACGAAGTAAAAATTCGATTTTTATATATTGAATAACGAACTAAAAATTCGATTTTTATATATTGAATAGCAAAGTAAAAATATGATTTTTATATATGTAGTGGCTATGGGCGAAGGAACTAATTAGAGAGGAGAACAGTGAAGATTTCCTGCATTAGAAGTGCCGTGGAGTTAGGATAGCTATCGGTGAGAACTTCTCACCTTTCAATTTAATTTTTCTAGTTATATGTATATACTAGGATGCAGACGGTGTTTAGTAGCACCCGACACAATCGTCCACAGACCATGGACTTGTTTGTTTGGTAGCATAGATTAGTTGGATTATTTGTTTGAATTGATTGGTGAGATGAAATTGATTTGATTGATGTGTGAATGGCGTGGGCCTTCACTAGACCGGGGATAAGGCTAGGCCTCGTCCCGTTTCTAGTATCGTGCCGTTATGCCGCCGAAATTTTCTAAAATAAGTTAGAAAAATAAAAATATCATTTTATTGAATAAATGAATTGAATAGAAATTCATAGGTTGGAATAAAATGTTTTATCGTTAAAAATATAATTTTTAACGTGAAGTGAATAAAATAAAATGTTCATTTATAAACCGAACGGTTTGTTTATGTACACCTATTTGAAGGACATTGATTGGGTCGATAAATTTTACACATCGCCCAACTGCACAAATAAAATCTGTGTTTGTTGATTTGAAACCCCACACGGGTGTTGGGATGAAATTTGAAGTTCACTCATCCTGATTTATTAAATATGTCGATCGGTGGATTGACAGGCTGTATTAAGCGTTAGATATCTATATTTGATGCTTATACAGTGTAGTGCACTTTGGTTGATGGTTGATTATTTTTCCATGCTATTATATACATGTGTTGTATGAAAATCCGTATAATTAACTTTATATGGTAATTGATTGGGCCTCATTCCGAATTGAAAAATAAAGAATATTATAAAATAAAAGTTCATGTGTTGACAGTACTCATTCATTGAGATTGGTCATGTGTTGAACGAAATATTTTAGTAATAAAATTTGCACCTTTATCGATATAAAATAAAAGTTCATGTGTTGACAGTACTCATTCATTGAGATTGGTCATGTGTTGAACGAAATATTTTAGTAATAAAATTTGCACCTTTATCGATATAAAATAAAAGTTCATGTGTTGACAGTACTCATTCATTGAGATTGGTCATGTGTTGAACGAAATATTTTAGTAATAAAATTTGCACCTTTATCGATATAAAATAAAAGTTCATGTGTTGACAGTACTCATTCATTGAGATTGGTCATGTGTTGAACGAAATATTTTAGTAATAAAATTTGCACCTTTATCGATATAAAATAAAAGTTCATGTGTTGACAGTACTCATTCATTGAGATTGGTCATGTGTTGAACGAAATATTTTGATAATAACAACTATTTTGAAAAAGGAAATATTTGAAATAGAATATTTGAAAAATAGAAATTTATGAAGCCGTGTTGATTAGATTGACGCCATTTTGACGTGGATCGATATTTATATCGATTTTAAAACGATTTCGAAATGAAATGAATTGGAAACGATTTCGAAATGAATTGAATATAAAACGATTTCGAAATAAATTGAAAACGAATTCAAATTAAATTGAAAGCAAATTGAAAGGAATTCAAATTGAATTGAAATTTGAATTGAAATGGAAGTTGAAAATGTTTTTGAAACGAATTCAAAACTATTTATATAATTCGTTTTAAATAGAAATCGACGAAATATATATTATATATATAATATAATGGCCTGAATAGAACGCGCCGCGCCGCGGCAGTTCGTGAATTTCGACCATTTATTTCAAACGGACATTACGGGAGATCCGACCGTCGGATTCTCCTAAAACCGGAACCGTTGGGTTCGTATCGAAAAGAGCTTTCTAATGAAAATTAGAAATTTGAAATCTAATGGTTGGATTTGGAATTATGTCCAAATCAAATTTGAAAAAGGTCGCTGTAAGTGCAGTTCGATGGCCGTTGATGGAAATCGACTGTACGGGCCTTGATAAAATTATTAAAAATAGTAATAATTTGTGTAAAATCATAGGAAATGATTTGAGAAGAATTGGGATGAAAAACTCCATATTTGAAAAGATAAAAATAGATTTTTATCGAATTGAACTAGTTTTGAACTAGAATTATAATTCTATTTATTTTTAATAAATAAATTGAATTCGAAAAGGGTTTTAAAAATAACCAAAATTTCCAATGATTGCATTGGAATGGATTTGAATCGAAATTGTCTTCGGAATATTTCAATGGTGAAATTCGTGATTATACAGGTGTTGTTATGGAAATTTGAAAGATATATATTTATATCGTTATTTCCAATACGACATTTGTTAATCGTAGAATTTGATATTGAATATAAGCCGATATATTTTCTATTCAGTGCCTTGTATTGAATATCAAATGTGATTTGGGTTTGTCGTGAATGGTGTCTTCACTAACACTGTTCTTGAACCCAGTTGAGAAAAGATTAAATCTTTTTATTTAGATTTAATGAAGTGTACCAATTAAATAATATTTAATTGGAATTGAATCGATATTGATTTTTGGGTTTATCGTGGACAGTGTTTTAAATAACACTCGTTCTTTAACCCGATCATTGATGAAATGTGATTTTGGGTTGTCGTGAACGGTATCTTCAATAATACAGTTCTTAGACCTAAAGGAGTTAAGAAAATCAGAAACTAACTGGAGATTAGTTAAGTTGAATAGTTTCCGATGTATTGATCTGATGTTGGTTTCGGCCTTCGGGATTCATACTTAGGGAGTTGCTCACTTGCTAATTTACAATTAGGGACTGATTGAAATGTGATGTGATTTTGGGTTTATCGTGAACCGTGTTTTAAATGACACTGATTCTTTAACCCAGTCACAGATTAAAACTAAGTGGAGTTTTAATGAATCTTTAATTAGATTGAAATAATCGAAATGGAGTATCACCAGTTTTGCTCCAGGCGATAGTTAAATCTTTAATTAGATTTGAACGTGAAATGGTAATTGAATTTACCGATAACACCGTGGTGTTAGATATGAAGTATAACCAGTTTTACTTCATGGGATGAATAGGTTGGGATTGGGAAATTAAAACAAATGATTACTTCGGTAAGGTTCGCTAATCCCGACTAGTTTGAATTGATATTCAAAAGTAGATTAAAGAATAAATTCAAGAAATTTATCTTGGATAAAATTAATGGGAACCTTTCCCTATGAATGTGAAATTTAGAAACTAACTGTCGGTTAGCCAAGCAGAATGGTTTTCTGGATATTGATCTGATGTTGGTTTCGGCCTTCGGGGTTAATATTTGGGGAATTATTCTCTTGATTAATTTACGGTTAGTGACTGATGAATTGGAATGAGGCGTATGTTGTGTTTGTGTAACACTTATTTAAAATATACGCGAGTTATTCGGAAAGACCGGGTTTATCCCATTCTGAATAACTGATACGACGATAAGTCGAAGATGAAGACGATGGTCGAAGACCGGAGGTCTTCACGTCGTTTGGGTAATTACTGATGATCTTGATTGGGCTGTACACCCAAGAAGATGGAAACAGTTAGTGATCGTCCAGACGTACTTGGAGATCGATGGATATGCGGGGTACTAGGTGCCTCTGGTTTCGTTCAGACCCAGAACGGACTTGTAAATGGACTGTGTGTCTGACATTGGATTTTAGTCCGTGTGATTGATCTCTATTAAATATATATCTGTTTGGCGGCGGAGAATTTATTCTCTTGCTTAACGCCCTTCCCTGAGACGTACGAGCTCAGGGGTTATATATTGATGGATATCAAACGCATGGAGTGAATTGCCTGTGTGGCATGCCTAAGTGGCAATTGATCGAGGCTTCTGTTGAAAAGCAAAGTCTTGTGGTGATGATCAAAGCACGGCCTTTGTGGCGTAGCTTTGTGTAACGTTTACCTCGCGTGTTTCACACCCGGTATGAACCAAAAACGGGAGACGGACCTCAGGGAGGGCATCCGTTTCCTTCTAGATAAAAAGTGGCGTTAGTGGTTTTACACGCCCTGACGAGTTTGACTTATGTGGTTGTTGCTGTTGCGAGGCGCCTCGGATTGATCGGTCGTTCTCGAACCGATGGAGTCATTTAGTTGGCTCATTTACGCCCCAAAGGGCGGGGAAACGTAGTGTTCAGGCATTTTAATCCACATCGGTGGACCGGCCCTGTCGCTCCAAGGGTCACTCGAGCTCTGATCCTGAGACATGGGCTAGATTGTCTCGAATCGGTTGAGGACTATCTTTTGCCTCGGTTCATAGATGGAAATCCAATTTCCAAATACGTGACATTTGCGGTTTTATTTGTAAACTTATATATGGCGACATAGTGTTATGGGGCATTCATGCCGCCTATGATTGATACTTATGATTTGAAGTTGTTTTATACACTATGCACTTATAGTAGTATCAAATGATTTGTTTTAAAACGTATCAAGCGTTCTTTGGCTGTTATAAGGGAAAACCCTATCCCCCGGCTTGCGTTTGCATTGTGTGATAGGACCTGGGTCTTATAACAGCTTCATTTTTCTTTATTTAGCATTGCGCTGTTTGTTTTATGCACTGGTATTCTTGGGAGGAAACCCGTTCCGTGTTATACGGCGTGGTCCCTTGATTTACCTAACTTTTAAAATAAAGATTAACTGTTTTAGTTCTCACACCAGTCCCATGACTGACCTGGAGTTTATTGTTTTAACCTAAACTCTGGGTGCCCCTATTTTGACACGGGCAGCTAGTAGTTTTGGTTTTGCAGATTTATATTCACAGGATCCTGGTTTACAGCTGGAACGATATCCGGAAAGCTTTGTATCCGTATATCTACTTCTAGTTGTGTATTGTATTATTTTCCGCTGCTATGTATTTAAATGTAATTTAAATCTCTGATATTTCTGTGTAATATTCTTTTATACTCTGTATATTCTTGTAATCTGGTGCATTGTTGTAATATACAATGAAATGTTCTTCTGTATGCGTTCTGTTTTGTCCTGTTCTCAAACGATAGGGCGTTTCGAACGGCCTGAATCGGTTTAGCGACTGGTTCGGACCGAGCGAAATTCCTTGCCGTCACAGTTGGTATCAGAGCTTTGGTTTACCAAGCTCAGAGAACAAGACACATTAGAACCATACGAAAGAATTCATCAGATATTGGATTAGCAATATCCAATTAGAATGACTCGTTAGAGATGGGATCAGTAGTATCCTAGAACGAGTGTGAAGAGTATATTTTTAAAATGAAAGTCAATTTTGTTTTGAAAATTAAAAAATCAATTATTCGTATTTGATTATTTATTTTATATTGATATGGACAATCCAGTATATATAGATTTTGCGTATACGTCTGATCCGCGTGTATTCGAAATTTTAATATACTAGATAGATATAGAGTCACATTCTAGACACCCGGGGATAATTCTGATGATGTGGCCACATCATCAGTATTTATATTCGTGTTTCGAAGGTGTGATATCTATATATTTCCATTAGACTGGTGTGAGAACCAAATCTTATATAGCTAGAACACTTTGTTGTGAGTTGGCATCAAAAACAAGATTTTCTGTATATGTATCAAAATTATGAATTTGAAACGTTAAATTCACTAATTGATTGATGTTTGTGTTGTTTGTTCATTTGTTTGCTAATTTTGAACCATTTAGCCTAATTGAACCAAATATTGAACTGTATTGAAAATTGGTCGCATTTGCTTGCATATACATATACTTACATTGAACAGGTCATAGCAAGGAGGCTAGAGCAGAGAATAAAATTTGTTTGCCTGACAAATAGGTACATGTTTACTACATAATTTCCTGTTTTGTTTGGGTGATGATGATTTTGTGAGCCTATTGGCTAGCCGCTTGGCTTTTTCTTTTTCTTTTTGAGATCTGAAGGACCGGGGAAGCTATTTGAAATTCCCCGATGCTCCCGGTGCAGGGGAGGTTATGGCGAAATTTTTCGAAAATTTAGGGAGTTAGCCAAATTTTTGAAATTTTGAAAATTCTCAGAAACTAAAGAGTTGGAGAATGGAAGCCAGATCGAGCGTAGAGTTGAATAATCAAACCACTTTCGACTTTGTTCCTTTTCGGGGACGAAAAGTTTTAAGTGGGGAAGATTGTAACAACCCGAAAATCTGGGCCAGTTTAAATTTTTTATTTTGGCAATTTTAGCGAATTTTGATTATTTAAAATGAATTATTTTGAATAATATCGACGTGAAATTTATTTTGAATATAATTCGAGCGTATATATTATACGCGCCGTCGTTAGAATATAAATATTTATATATAATTATAAATAGAATTGAAAATGGCGCGGTAGTTCGATAATTCGATTTCAAACTTCAATTGAATGTACCGGGTGCAAAACAATCCGGATTTTAGTGAAACCAAAAATAATGGAATCTAATAGTGAATATCTTTCCAACGAATCCGAAAAATCAAGATTTCATATCGGGAATCGAAAGGTATGTCCAGTTGAAAATTCTGAATAGTCGCTATGGAATTCAGGCCCTTAAAAATGGGAATTTTGCAAACGACCTCGGATTTCGACGAAACCAGTTTTGTTGGGTCCGTGATGTCAAGTTATTGCTAGATTCCAAATTTCATAATTTTTCGAATCAATATGTGAGCGTGGCATAGGAAAACGTGTTTTGACCATTTCAGTTGATTTTAATCGACTGGAAATTGGCCATTTTTCTAACTGTCTCAGAATTCGACGAAACTAGTTTTGTTAGGACCGTATCGTCAATACGAAGCTAGAAAATATTTTTCTGGAATTTTTCGAGTTAGTATGCGACCCCGGTAAATTGAAATGTACGTTTAAAATTCAATATAGTGATTTAAATGTAAATTCAACGGAAACTAATTGAAACGATCGAATCAGCTTGCGATACATATCCCATTGTGTTCGGAATGGGGGTATTACCCTAGGGACGACAGTCGGTGGGCTCAAAAAGGAGTTCGAATTCCTAAAGTAACTTTTTGAAGATAAAATTAAATTAAAAATATAAATTAATATATATTCTTCTTTATAATAACCCCCCCCCCCCGTTTATTCTCCAATTCAATCAGAGGAAAAAAAAAAGAAATAAACGCTCGATAAACCTCGTCGCCCCTACCCGTCCACCGCGCCGCCGCCTGCGCTCGCCACCGCCGGAGGTCGGCCTCCTCCCCCAGTCGCCCGCCACTCAGTCGAAACCCCTGTCCCCTCTCCAGCCTCCTCCATTCGATCCACCAACGAAGACCACCGCAACCCTAGCCCAGAGCAGCCTTCGACCTCGACAGCACCTCCTTCCGCCACCATCCCCTGCCTAGGAGCCCAACCCCGACGAACGTCAGCCCACGCCTCCTCCAGCGCCACCTCAGGCCGACCAGTGGCCCCCCCTCAACTGAAAACCCTCCTTCCCTTCCAAACAGTGAGTGTTTTCATTTATTTACATTTATTTTATATTTTCAGTTTCAATATATGTAATACCGGGTTTTAAAATGCTATTTTTGTATAGAATAAATCGAAGTAAATATATGTTTTATATATATAACATACAAATCAAAGGTATGATTTTAATATAGTCAAGATCTGATTTTTAGAAGACTAAAGAAGTGAAGTTTTGATTTTTATTATAATGAAAGCTTGGATTTTGAATTACATAAAAGATTTGATTTTTTATAACGTTAAAGGTTGGATTTTTTATAAAGGTAAGGATTTCATTTTTATTATATGAACATCACCATAAAAATATGATTTTTATATTTTTAAAGTATTAAAAATATGATTTTTATATTTTTAAAGTATTAAAAATATAGTCTTTACTATATAGGTGATGTCAAAATATGATTTTTGTTTATGTAAAGAGTTAAAAATATAATTTTTACATGATCGGGATATTAAAAATGTCATCTTTATAGGTGTAGAAAAATAAAAATGAGATTTTTATAAAGATGAAATCGAAAAAGCGAAGTCCATGTTTTTATAAAGGCGAAATCTTTATTTTAGAAAAGGCGAAATCTTTATATGGAAAATAGCGTGATAAAAATATAATTTTTATCTATACAACATAGTAGCGTAAAAATTCGATTTTTATATATTGAATAATGAAGTAAATATTCGATTTTTATATATTGAATAACGAAGTAAAAATTCGATTTTTATATATTGAATAACGAACTAAAAATTCGATTTTTATATATTGAATAGCAAAGTAAAAATATGATTTTTATATATGTAGTGGCTATGGGCGAAGGAACTAATTAGAGAGGAGAACAGTGAAGATTTCCTGCATTAGAAGTGCCGTGGAGTTAGGATAGCTATCGGTGAGAACTTCTCACCTTTCAATTTAATTTTTCTAGTTATATGTATATACTAGGATGCAGACGGTGTTTAGTAGCACCCGACACAATCGTCCACAGACCATGGACTTGTTTGTTTGGTAGCATAGATTAGTTGGATTATTTGTTTGAATTGATTGGTGAGATGAAATTGATTTGATTGATGTGTGAATGGCGTGGGCCTTCACTAGACCGGGGATAAGGCTAGGCCTCGTCCCGTTTCTAGTATCGTGCCGTTATGCCGCCGAAATTTTCTAAAATAAGTTAGAAAAATAAAAATATCATTTTATTGAATAAATGAATTGAATAGAAATTCATAGGTTGGAATAAAATGTTTTATCGTTAAAAATATAATTTTTAACGTGAAGTGAATAAAATAAAATGTTCATTTATAAACCGAACGGTTTGTTTATGTACACCTATTTGAAGGACATTGATTGGGTCGATAAATTTTACACATCGCCCAACTGCACAAATAAAATCTGTGTTTGTTGATTTGAAACCCCACACGGGTGTTGGGATGAAATTTGAAGTTCACTCATCCTGATTTATTAAATATGTCGATCGGTGGATTGACAGGCTGTTTTAAGCGTTAGATATCTATATTTGATGCTTATACAGTGTAGTGCACTTTGGTTGATGGTTGATTATTTTTCCATGCTATTATATACATGTGTTGTATGAAAATCCGTATAATTAACTTTATATGGTAATTGATTGGGCCTCATTCCGAATTGAAAAATAAAGAATATTATAAAATAAAAGTTCATGTGTTGACAGTACTCATTCATTGAGATTGGTCATGTGTTGAACGAAATATTTTAGTAATAAAATTTGCACCTTTATCGATATAAAATAAAAGTTCATGTGTTGACAGTACTCATTCATTGAGATTGGTCATGTGTTGAACGAAATATTTTAGTAATAAAATTTGCACCTTTATCGATATAAAATAAAAGTTCATGTGTTGACAGTACTCATTCATTGAGATTGGTCATGTGTTGAACGAAATATTTTAGTAATAAAATTTGCACCTTTATCGATATAAAATAAAAGTTCATGTGTTGACAGTACTCATTCATTGAGATTGGTCATGTGTTGAACGAAATATTTTAGTAATAAAATTTGCACCTTTATCGATATAAAATAAAAGTTCATGTGTTGACAGTACTCATTCATTGAGATTGGTCATGTGTTGAACGAAATATTTTGATAATAACAACTATTTTGAAAAAGGAAATATTTGAAATAGAATATTTGAAAAATAGAAATTTATGAAGCCGTGTTGATTAGATTGACGCCATTTTGACGTGGATCAATATTTATATCGATTTTAAAACGATTTCGAAATGAAATGAATTGGAAACGATTTCGAAATGAATTGAATATAAAACGATTTCGAAATAAATTGAAAACGAATTCAAATTAAATTGAAAGCAAATTGAAAGGAATTCAAATTGAATTGAAATTTGAATTGAAATGGAAGTTGAAAATGTTTTTGAAACGAATTCAAAACTATTTATATAATTCGTTTTAAATAGAAATCGACGAAATATATATTATATATATTATATATATAATATAATGGCCTGAATAGAACGCGCCGCGCCGCGGCAGTTCGTGAATTTCGACCATTTATTTCAAACGGACATTACGGGAGATCCGACCGTCGGATTCTCCTAAAACCGGAACCGTTGGGTTCGTATCGAAAAGAGCTTTCTAATGAAAATTAGAAATTTGAAATCTAACGGTTGGATTTGGAATTATGTCCAAATCAAATTTGAAAAAGGTCGCTGTAAGTGCAGTTCGATGGTCGTTGATGGAAATCGACTGTACGGGCCTTGATAAAATTATTAAAAATAGTAATAATTTGTGTAAAATCATAGGAAATGATTTGAGAAGAATTGGGATGAAAAACTCCATATTTGAAAAGATAAAAATAGATTTTTATCGAATTGAACTAGTTTTGAACTAGAATTATAATTCTATTTATTTTTAATAAATAAATTGAATTCGAAAAGGGTTTTAAAAATAACCAAAATTTCCAATGATTGCATTGGAATGGATTTGAATTGAAATTGTCTTCGGAATATTTCGATGGTGAAATTCGTGATTATACAGGTGTTGTTATGGAAATTTGAAAGATATATATTTATATCGTTATTTCCAATACGACATTTGTTAATCGTAGAATTTGATATTGAATATAAGCCGATATATTTTCTATTCAGTGCCTTGTATTGAATATCAAATGTGATTTGGGTTTGTCGTGAATGGTGTCTTCACTAACACTATTCTTGAACCCAGTTGAGAAAAGATTAAATCTTTTTATTTAGATTTAATGAAGTGTACCAATTAAATAATATTTAATTGGAATTGAATCGATATTGATTTTTGGGTTTATCGTGGACAGTGTTTTAAATAACACTCGTTCTTTAACCCAATCATTGATGAAATGTGATTTTGGGTTGTCGTGAACGGTATCTTCAATAATACAGTTCTTAGACCTAAAGGAGTTAAGAAAATCAGAAACTAACTGGAGATTAGTTAAGTTGAATAGTTTCCGAGGTATTGATCTGATGTTGGTTTCGGCCTTCGGGATTCATACTTAGGGAGTTGCTCACTTGCTAATTTACAATTAGGGACTGATTGAAATGTGATGTGATTTTGGGTTTATCGTGAACCGTGTTTTAAATGACACTGATTCTTTAACCCAGTCACAGATTAAAACTAAGTGGAGTTTTAATGAATCTTTAATTAGATTGAAATAATCGAAATGGAGTATCACCAGTTTTGCTCCAGGCGATAGTTAAATCTTTAATTAGATTTGAACGTGAAATGGTAATTGAATTTACCGATAACACTGTGGTGTTAGATATGAAGTATAACCAGTTTTACTTCATGGGATGAATAGGTTGGGATTGGGAAATTAAAACAAATGATTACTTCGGTAAGGTTCGCTAATCCCGACTAGTTTGAATTGATATTCAAAAGTAGATTAAAGAATAAATTCAAGAAATTTATCTTGGATAAAATTAATGGGAACCTTTCCCTATGAATGTGAAATTTAGAAACTAACTGTCGGTTAGCCAAGCAGAATGGTTTTCTGGATATTGATCTGATGTTGGTTTCGGCCTTCGGGGTTAATATTTGGGGAATTATTCTCTTGATTAATTTACGGTTAGTGACTGATGAATTGGAATGAGGCGTATGTTGTGTTTGTGTAACACTTATTTAAAATATACGCGAGTTATTCGGAAAGACCGGGTTTATCCCATTCTGAATAACTGATACGACGATAAGTCGAAGATGAAGACGATGGTCGAAGACCGGAGGTCTTCACGTCGTTTGGGTAATTACTGATGATCTTGATTGGGCTGTACACCCAAGAAGATGGAAACAGTTAGTGATCGTCCAGACGTACTTGGAGATCGATGGATATGCGGGGTACTAGGTGCCTCCGGTTTCGTTCAGACCCAGAACGGACTTGTAAATGGACTGTGTGTCTGACATTGGATTTTAGTCCGTGTGATTGATCTCTATTAAATATATATCTGTTTGGCGGCGGAGAATTTATTCTCTTGCTTAACGCCCTTCCCTGAGACGTACGAGCTCAGGGGTTATATATTGATGGATATCAAACGCATGGAGTGAATTGCCTGTGTGGCATGCCTAAGTGGCAATTGATCGAGGCTTCTGTTGAAAAGCAAAGTCTTGTGGTGATGATCAAAGCACGGCCTTTGTGGCGTAGCTTTGTGTAACGTTTACCTCGCGTGTTTCACACCCGGTATGAACCAAAAACGGGAGACGGACCTCAGGGAGGGCATGCGTTTCCTTCTAGATAAAAAGTGGCGTCAGTGGTTTTACACGCCCTGACGAGTTTGACTTATGTGGTTGTTGCTGTTGCGAGGCGCCTCGGATTGATCGGTCGTTCTCGAACCGATGGAGTCATTTAGTTGGCTCATTTACGCCCCAAAGGGCGGGGAAACGTAGTGTTCAGGCATTTTAATCCACATCGGTGGACCGGCCCTGTCGCTCCAAGGGTCACTCGAGCTCTGATCCTGAGACATGGGCTAGATTGTCTCGAATCGGTTGAGGACTATCTTTTGCCTCGGTTCATAGATGGAAATCCAATTTCCAAATACGTGACATTTGCGGTTTTATTTGTAAACTTATATATGGCGACATAGTGTTATGGGGCATTCATGCCGCCTATGATTGATACTTATGATTTGAAGTTGTTTTATACACTATGCACTTATAGTAGTATCAAATGATTTGTTTTAAAACGTATCAAGCATTCTTTGGCTGTTATAAGGGAAAACCCTATCCCCCGGCTTGCGTTTGCATTGTGTGATAGGACCTGGGTCTTATAACAGCTTCATTTTTCTTTATTTAGCATTGCGCTGTTTGTTTTATGCACTGGTATTCTTGGGAGGAAACCCGTTCCGTGTTATACGGCGTGGTCCCTTGATTTACCTAACTTTTAAAATAAAGATTAACTGTTTTAGTTCTCACACCAGTCCCATGACTGACCTGGAGTTTATTGTTTTAACCTAAACTCTGGGTGCCCCTATTTTGACACGGGCAGCTAGTAGTTTTGGTTTTGCAGATTTATATTCACAGGATCCTGGTTTACAGCTGGAACGATATCCGGAAAGCTTTGTATCCGTATATCTACTTCTAGTTGTGTATTGTATTATTTTCCGCTGCTATGTATTTAAATGTAATTTAAATCTCTGATATTTCTGTGTAATATTCTTTTATACTCTGTATATTCTTGTAATCTGGTGCATTGTTGTAATATACAATGAAATGTTCTTCTGTATGCGTTCTGTTTTGTCCTGTTCTCAAACGATAGGGCGTTTCGAACGGCCTGAATCGGTTTAGCGACTGGTTCGGACCGAGCGAAATTCCTTGCCGTCACAATATCAGTCAAATCGGTGTACATAAAGAAATCGTTCGATTTGTAAATGAATATTTATTTTACTTCAACACATGAATATATATTTTATTTCAACACATGAATATATATTTTTCACATCATAATCAACAGTCAAATTTCACAACACAAACAATCACATAAGTCGCCCATGGTCTGTGGACAAGGGGTGTCGGGTGCTGCTAAGCACCTTCTGCATCCTAGTATATATTTCAACTAGAAAATAAATAAAAGTAAGGAGTTATCACTGAGAGCAAAACCAAACACCACGACTCTTTATATGTAGAAAATCTTCGCCGTGCTCGCCTTTTTTCACTTTTGTTGTCTGTATCCACTACATATATAAAAATCGCATCTTTATATTGTTGCTATGTATATAAAAATCATATTTTTGTAACCATGCTATATTGATAAAATCACATTTTTATTGCTACTTCATATATATAAAAATTGAATTTTTATCCTATAGCTACATATATAAAGATTAAATTTTTACTATCTATATAATATAAAAATCATATTTTTATATTCTCTATCTTATAAAAATCATATTTTTATAATCTCTACTATATAAAAATCATATTTTTATTATCTCTATAATATAAAAATCATATTTTTATTCTCTATTCTCATATATAAAAATCAAATTTTTATACCGTTAAAAATCCTAACTTTATTTCAATAAAAATCTAAACTTTTCTATGTAAAAATCTAAACCTTCCTATGTAAAGAAAAAAAAATTCATACAAATGAAATCAGATTTTATATAAACGAAAATATAAAAAAAAAAAACTACTGTATTTGCTTTCATAGAAGAGAAGGGCGCTGGAAGTTTTGAGGCAAGGGGGAAGTCGCATCGAGGTGAGGAGGAGGGGCGGAAATGGGTGGTGGCGACGGTTCTCAGGTGAAGGGGCTAGGGTGTTCGTTTTTTTTTGGGCGACGGGGACTTCAATGGAGGGAGGGAGGATGGAGAGGAGGGGGGAGGCATCCACGGCGGTGCCTGGCGCGAGGGGACCCGCTATGGTGGCGGTGGAGGCTGGGCGTGCCCTCCATGCTTTTTTTCCTTGAATCGATTTCGAACTGTTTGGGGGGAGAGAAAATGTAAAGGGAGGGTTTAGGTTGACTTAGTTTTATATATTATTTTATTTTAATTTTAAAATCCAAAAGTTACCTTAAATTTCGATCTCAAAACGAGACCCACCGCCTGTCGTCCCCAGCTAATTACCCCCATTCCGAACACAATGGGATATGTTTCATAAGCCAATTCGGCTGTTTTGACCTGTTTCCGTCAAAATCAAAATATAACTCTATATATTGAATTTGAACGCACATTTCAATTTACCGGGGCCACATAATAACTCTAAAAATTCCCAAAAAAAATTTAGCTTCGTATTGACGATACGGTCCTAACAAACTAATTTCGTCAAATTCTGAGATTGTTTGAAAAATGGTCATTTTCCAGTTGATTAAATTCAACTAAAACTGGTCAAACGCGTTTTCCTTTGCCATGCTCACATATTGATTCGAAAAATTACAAATTTTAGAATCTAGCAATTACTGACATCACGGATCCAACAAAAGTGGTTTCGTTGAAAACCGTGGTAGTATACAAAATTTCCATTTTTAAGGGTCAGAATTCCATAGCGACTATTCTGAAATTTCAACTGGGCATAACTTTTTATCCCCGCTATGAAATTTTGATTTTTCAGATTAGTTGAAAAGATATTCTCACATAGATTCTATTATTTTTTGTTTCACCAAAATCTGGTTTATTTTGAATCCTGTACAATCATTTGAAATTTGAAATCCAATTTTCGAAATACCGCGCCATTTTCAATTCCTTTTATAATTAAAATAAAATATTTATATTCTAACAACGATCTATATAAATATATACGTTGGAATTCTATTCAAAATAAATTTCTTGTCATAATTATTTAAACTAAATCATTTTAAATATCTAAAATTCATTAAAATAGCCAAAATAATAAATTTAAATTGGCTCAGATTTCCGGGTTATTACGATCTCCCCCACTTAAAAATTTTCATCCCCGAAAAGGAACGAAGCCGAAAGTTGTTTTACAAACCAACTTAAATTTCATTATTTTCATTACGGCTTAAGTTCTTCAACTTTTCAGTTTCTAAAAACTTTTCAAATTTTTCAAAAATTTGGCTAACACCCTAAATTTTCGATAAATTTCGCCATATCCTCCCCTGCACTAGGAGCTTTGGGATATTTTAAATAGCCTCCCATGGTCCTCACCAATCCAAAAAGAAAAAGAAACAGCCAAGCGTCTAGCCAATCGGCTCATAAAATCATCCAAACCCAATAAATTCGTAAATACGTACCTATTTGTCGGGCATACAATTTTATTCTTCTGCTCTAGCCTCCTTGCTATGACCTGTTCAATGTAAGTACATATATATGCATGCATATGCGATAAATTTTCATTACAATTCACTATTTTGTACAATTTGGCTAAATGGTTCAAATTTTAATTAATCAACCTATAATCAAACAACACAATCAGCAATCATATTGTTGATTAGCTTTTCAAATTCATAACTTTGATACATAGTCCAAAAATCAGATTTTTGATGTCAAATCACAACAATAAGCCCTATCTAATTATGGTTCTCATGCCAGTCAATTGGAATTATATAGAAATCCCACCTTTGAAACACGAACATAAATACTGATGATGTCCGGACATCTCAAGAATTATCCCCGAGTGGCTAGAGTGTGATTCTATATCTATCCAGTATATTAAAACTTCAAATACACGCGGATCAGACGTATATGCAGAATCTTTATATACCGGATTGTCCAAATTCAACATAAAATAAATAATTAAATACGAATAATTGATTTAATTTTTCAAAACAAAAATTGTTTTCACTTTTATTTTAAAAAACATCACTCTTCACACTCGTTTTAGGATACTTCTGATCCCATCTCTAACGAGTCATTCCCATTGGATATTACTAATCCAATCTCTGATGAATTCTTTTCTATGGTTCTAATGTGTCTTGTTCTCGAGCTTTGTAAACCAAAGCTCCGATACCAATGTGAGAACCCGTAACTTCCCCGTGAAGGAAAGAGCGGATACTTTGAGGACAAGCCACATCGGAACACAAACAGAAGAACATTTCATTGTATATTACAACAATTCCATCAGAATACAAGAATATACAAAGTATGAAAAAATATTACACAGAAAATATCAGAGATTTAAATTACATTTAAATACATCGCAGCGGAAAAACAATACAAAGCACAACTGAAAACAGATACACGGATACAGAGCTTTCCGAATACCGCTTCAGCCGTAAATCAGGATCCTATGAATATAAATCTGCAAAACCAAAACTACTAGCTGCCCGTGTCAAAATAAGGGCAACAAGAGTTTAGGTTAAAACAACAAACTCCAGGTCAGTCATGTGACTGGTGTGAGAACTAAAACAGTTATTTAAAGCTTTACTTTAAATCAGATATATCAAGGGACCGCGCCGTATAACACGGAACGAGTTTCCTCCCAAGAACACCAGTGCATATAACAAAACAACGCAATGCTTTTTGGAAAAATGAAGCTATTATAAGACCCAGGTCCCATCACACAATGCAACACAAGCCGGAGGATAGGGTTTTCCCTTATAATAGCCAAACATGCTTGGTACGTTAAAAATAAATCATTTGATACTATTATAAGTGCATAGTGTATATAACAACTTCAAATATAAATGTATCAATCCTAGGTGGCATGGGTACCATATATCATGTCGCCAATACTAGGCTCTACAATCAAAACCGCAAGGTCACGTATTGGAAGTTGGGTTTCCATCTGTGAACCGAGGCAAAAGATAGTCCTCACCGATTTGAGACAATCTAGCCTACCATGTCTCAGGATCAGAGCTCGAGTGACCCTTGGATCTTCAGGGCCGGTCCAGCAATGTGGATTAAAAATGCTCGAACACTGTGTTTCTCCGCCCTTTGGGGCGTAAATGAGCCAAATGACTCCATTGGCTCCATACAGTCACCGATATATCTGAGGCGCCTCGCAATCCAACAACCAGACAGGTGAAAATAATATAAATGTCAGGGCTGGTAGGTCACTGACACCACCCTAGCGAGAAAGAAACGCATGCCCTCCCTGAGGTCCTCTCCCATTTCTGGTTCACAACCGGGGTGTGAGGCTCGCGAATCAACGCTACACAAAGCTATGCCACACAGGCCGTGCTTTGATCATCAACTACAAGACTCTGCTTTTCAACAGAAGCCTTGGTCATTTGCATCTTAGCATGCCACACAGGCAAACCAATCCTTGCAACCGATATCCATCAATCACACAGAATGATATCCAATATCAAACACACAGTCCATTTACAAGTCCGTTCTGGGTCTGGACAAAACCGGAGGCACCTTGTACCTCACATATCCATTGATCTCCAAGTACGTCATGACGATCACCAACTGATTCCCGACTCTTAGGTGTACAGCCCAATCAAGATCATCGGCAATTATCCAAATGATGGGAAGACCTCTGGTCTTCAACCACCGTCTTCACCTTCTACTTATCGTCGTATCTGTTATTCAGAATGGGATAAACCCAGTCTTTCTGAACAACTCGCGTATATAATAAACAAGTGTTACACAAACACAACATACTCCTCATTCCAATTCATCAGTCATTAACCGCAAATTAGTAAGAGAACAATTTTCCAAATATTAACCCCGAAGGCCAAAACCAACATCAGATCAATACCTGGGAAACCATTCATCTTAACTAATCTTCAGTTAGTTGTTAAATTTCACATTCTTAGGGAGAGGTTCCCATTAATTTTATCAAAGATAAATTCCTTAGATTTATTCTTTAATCTTCTTTTGAATATCAATTCAAACCAAATTATGGTTTACCCAAACTAGTCGGGATTAACGAACCTTACCGAAGTAATCAATTGTTAAATCTCCCAACCCCGAACCTATTCATCCCATGAAGTAAAACTGGTAATACTTCACACCAAACACCACGGTGTTATCGGTAAATTCAGTTACCATTTCACGTTCAAATCTAATTAAAGATTTAACTATCGCCTGGAGCAAAACTGGTGATACTCCATTCTCGATCATTTCAATCTAATTAACGATTCATTAAAACTTCACTTGGTTTTAATCTTCCCAAAAATCAATATTAACGATTGTTTAACTTGGGAATCATATCCTGTCTTTAACTGGGTTAAAGAACCAATGTCATTTAAAACACAGTTCACGATAAACCTAAAATCACATTCTATTCCATAAGCCTTTAACCGTAAATTAGCAAGTGAACAATTACCTAAGTAATAACCCCGAACGCCGAAACCAACATCAAATCAATACCCAAGAAACCATTCAACTTAACTAATCTTCTGTTAGTTTCTGATTTTCTTAACTCCGTTGGGTCTAAGAACAATATTATTGAAGATACCGTTCACGAAAACCCAAAATACATTCCATTAATTATCGGGTTAAAGAACATGTGTTATTTAAAACACTGTTCACGATAAACCCAAAAATCAATTCAAATTCAATTCCAATTAAATACCATTTAATTGGTATACTTCATTAAATCTAAATAAAAAGATTTAATCTTTTTCTCAACTGGGTTTAAGAACAGTGTAAATGAAGACACCATTCACAACAAACCCAAATCCCATTTGATATTAAATACAAGGCTCTGAATAGAAAATATATCGGCTTATATTCAATATCAAATTCTACCATAAACAAATATCGTATTGGAAATAATGATATAAATATATCTTTCAAATTTCCATAACAATATCTGCATAATCACGAAATCCAACATCGAAATATTTCAAAGACAATTTCGATTCAAATCCATCCCAATTCAATTATTGGAAATTCTGGTTACTTTTAAAACCCTTTCAAATCCAATTTATTTATTTCAAAAATAAATGGATTATAATTCTAGTTCAAAGCTAATTCATTTCGATAAAAATCTATTTTTATCTTTTCAAATATGGAGTTTTTCATCCCAATTCTTCCCAAATCATTTCTTATGATTTTACACAAATTATTACTATTTTTGATAATTTTATCAAGGCACGTACAGTCGATTTCTATCAAGAGCCATCGAACTGCACTTACAACGACCTTTTCAAAATTTGATCTGGACAAAATTCCAAATCCAACTGTTAGATTTCAAATCTCTAATATTCGTTAGAAAGCTCTTTTCGATACGAACCCAACGGTTCCGGTTTTAGGAGAATCCGACGGTCAGATCTCCCGTAACGTCCATTCGAAGTCAATGGTCGAAATTCGCGAAATGCCGCGGCGCGGCGCGTTCTATTCAGGACATTTAATTATATAATATATATATATATTATATATTTCATCGATTTACTTTTAAAACGTATTTTATAAATAGTTTTAAATTCGTTTTCGAAACGATTTCAACTTCATATTCAATTTCGAATCAAAATTGAATATTCCACATCATTGATATACAAATGATAATATTTTCAAAATATTATATTTTGAAATCACTTCTTTTCTTACAATCATTATAAAAACGAATATAATTGATACAAATATCGTTCACGTCAAATGGCGCATATCTAACCATCACAGCTTTATATATTTCAATAACTTTGTTATTCTATTCAATAAATGAATATTTTCTTTTATTCAACACATGAATATATATATATATATATATATATATACACACATTTTATTCAACACATGAATTTATATTTTTATTTAACACATGAATATATATTCTATTCGACACATGAATTTTTATTTTTATTCAACACATGAATATATTTTCTATTCAACACATGAATTTTCTTTTCTATTCAACACATGAATTTTCTTTTCTATTCAACACATGAATTTTCTTTTCTATTCAACACATGAATTTTCTTTTCTATTCAACACTTGAATTTTCTTTTATAATATTCCTTATTTTCCAAATTGGAATGAGGCCCAATCAATTACCATATTACGTTAATTATATGGATTCCATACAACACATGTATATAATAGTAGCGATAAATCATTAACCATCATCCAGAGTGCACCACACAACTGCATAAGCATTAAATATAAATAATTTATGCTTACACAGTCTGTCAACCCATCGATTGACATACAAATAAACAATCAGGATTAGTTTTCGTCAATATCATCCCAACACCCGTGTGGGGTTTCAATCAATCAAACACATATTTTATTTGTGCAATTGGGCGATGTGTAAAATATATTGTCCCAATCAATATCAGTCAAATCGGTGTACATAAACAAATCGTTCGATTTGTAAATGAATATTTATTTTACTTCAACACATGAATATATATTTTATTTCAACACATGAATATATATTTTTCACATCACAATCAACAGTCAAATTTCACAACACAAACAATCACATAAGTCGCCCATGGTCTGTGGACAACGGGTGTCGGGTGCTGCTAAGCACCGTCTACATCCTAGTATATATTTCAACTAGAAAATAAATAAAAGTAAGGAGTTCTCACCGAGAGCTAAACCAAACACCGCGACTCTTTATATGTAGAAAATCTTCGCCGTGATCGCCTTTTGTCACTTTTGTTGTCTGTATCCACTACATATATAAAAATCGCATCTTTATATTGTTTCTATGTATATAAAAATCATATTTAAAAATCACATTTTTATTGCTACTTCGTATATATAAAAATCGAATTTTTATCCTATCGCTACATATATAAAGATTAAATTTTTACTATCTATATAATATAAAAACAATATTTTAATATTCTCTATCTTATAAAAATCATATTTTTATTATTTCTATAATATAAAAATCATATTTTTATTCTCTATTCTCATATATAAAAATCAAATTTTTATACCGTTAAAAATCCTAACTTTATTTCAATAAAAATCTAAACTTTTCTATGTAAAAATCTAAACCTTCCTATGTAAAGAAAAAAAAAATATTTCATACAAATGAAATCAGATTTTATATAAACGAAAATATATATAAAAAAAAACTTACTGTATTTGCTTTCATAGAAGAGAAGGGCGTTGGAAGTTTTGAGGTGAGGGGGAAGTCGCATCGAGGTGAGGAGGAGGGGCAGAAATGGGTGGTGGCAGTGGTTCTCAGGTGAAGGGGCTAGGGTGTTCGGTTTTTTTTCTTTTCTGGGCGACGTGGACTTCAACAGAGGGAGGGGGAGGCATCCACAACGGTGCCTAGGGCGAGGGGACCCGCGATGGTGGCGGCTGGGCACGCCCTCCATTCTTTTTTTTTCTTTGAATCGATTTCAATCTGTTTGGGGGGAGAGAGAATGTAGAGGGAGGGGGTTTGGTTGACTTAGTTTTATATATTATTTTATTTTAATTTTAAAATCCAAAAAGTTACCTTAAATTTTGATCTCAAAACGAGACCCACCGCCTGTCGTCCCTGGCTATTTACCCCCATTCCGAACACAATGAGATATGTTTCATAAGCCAATTCGGCTGTTTCGACCAGTTTTCGTCAAAATCAAAATATAACTCTATATATTGAATTTGAACGCACATTTCAATTTACCGAGGCCACATACTAACTCTAAAAATTCCCGATAAATATTTTCTAGCTTTGTATTGACGATACGGTCCAAACAAAACTAATTTCGTCAAATTCTAAGACCGTTTGAAAAATGGCCATTTTCCAGTCGATTAAATTCAACTGAAACTGGTCAAACGTGTTTTCCTTTTCCATGCTCACATATCAATTCGAAAAATTACGAATTTTTGAATCTAGCAATAACTTGAAATCACGGATCCAACAAAAGTGGTTTCATTGAAAACCGAGGTCGTTTGCAAAATTTCCATTTTTAAGGGCCAGAATTCCATAGCGAGTATTTTGAAATTTCAACTGGGCATAACTTTTTATCCCCGCTATGAAATTTTGATTTTTCGGATTCGTTGAAAAGATATTCTCACATAGATTCTATTATTTTTGGTTTCGCCAAAATCCGGTTTATTTTGAATCCTGTACAATCATTTGAAATTTGAAATCGAATTTTCGAACTACCGCGCAATTTTCAATTCCTTTTATAATTAAAATAAAATATTTATATTCTAACGACGATCTATATAGATATATACATTCGAATTCTATTCTAAATAAATTTCTCGTCGTCATTATTTAAAATAAATCATTTTAAATATCCAAAATTCATTAAAATAGCCAAAATAAAAAATTTAAATTGGCCCAGATTTTCAGGTTATTACAGTTTCTTTCTAGCTAGAAGTGGTGTCATGGTATGGAGTCCATACATTTTTAGTTATGTGGATGATGGAACGAGGTGCCTCAGATATTGATTCTCTAATGGCTCAGAGATAGGTCTGGGAAACATGTGTTCAGGAATAACCAATCCACTGAAGTAAGTGTGGACCGGCCCTGAAGATCCAAGTGTTGCCAATAGGTGTGATCCTAAGGCATTTTCTAGTGTGTCTCGAAACCGGTGAGGAAGATCCCTTGCCTCGACTCATAGATGGAATCCAATTTACAATACGCGACTCTTCGGTTTTAGTTGTAAACTTATATGGCGACATTGTAGGATGGGGTACTATGTCGTCTATGATTGATACATTTATATTTGAAGTTGTTTTGACACTATACACTTATAGTAATATCAAAATGATTTGTTTTAAAGCGTACCAAGCATGTTTGGCTATTATAAGGTAAAATTATATCCTCCGGCTTGCGTTGCATTGTGTCATGGGATCTGAGTCTTATAATAGCTTCATTTTTCCAAGAGCATTGCATTTTTTATAAATTGTTTTATTGTAAAATATTCATGGGAGTAAACCCGTTCCGTGACATATGGCGTGGTCCCGTGATGTAACCTATTTTAAAGTAAAAGTTAATAACTGTTTTAATTCTCACACCAGTCTCATGATTGACTCGGAGTTTATTGTTTCTACCAAAATTCTGGGTGCCCATATTTTCCACAGGGCAGCTAGTAGTTTTGGTTTTCACAGATATTTCTTTTCATAGGATCCTGGATTACTACTGGAGCTATATTCGAAAAGCTTTGTATCCGTGTACTTCAGTCAGTTGTGCTAGTTGATGTATTTTCTACTGCACGTTGTATTTATACATTTTAAATTTATGCTGCTATGTATTTTAATCTCTGATATTATTTTTCTGTTGTGTTATATTTATTTATGCTCTGATATATTCTTGTACTCTGATGTAAATTGTTGTAATAGCAGTGAAATGTTCTCATGTTTGTGTTTTGATGCGTCGTGTTCTCAAAACAATCTGGGCTCCTCCGTCTCTTTGGGGATCGTGGAAGTCTACATCGTTTCATTATTTGTTATTTAATATATATAGTAGATAATAAATAATAACTGATTCTGTAATATTTATTTAATATAAATTCAAAATTTTGATAATCAAAATTTATTTTAACATAAATTTATAATTTAAACTAAAATACGCTCCCACTTAAATTAACATCCCTTTATGTGTGTGTGTGTGTATCAGTATGTATATATACAGTGGTGTTCCAAGATCCGTTTCTAGTCATGCCTTGACCAAGCTTTGGCTACCCCAAAACACAAACATTTAAGGTAGACATCTTATGTCAATTATATCGTGTATATAACTCTTGGATCGCATGATGAACAATTTGTTCCGTATTATTCATTTGCTCAAAATATAGAATAATTCATGTTGTTGTCTCTAAGCCATAATCTTATTATGCAGCTCAGTTAAGTCAGACCCAATAATACAATTCAAGTATCACTGTTATGTCGCAATAACAAAAATAAAAGGATGCACAATGCTTTGGCATTACTTACATCTGGTGATTTTGGACATTGATGAGTGTATTATTGGAAGATCTCACCATGAATTAATATAACAAAATTTTGCTTTAAAGGGATTTTATAATTCGTTGTGGGAAACGATACTAGAGTGATTTAAATATATCAAAATATATGTAATTTATTTTAATAATAGTAGTCACACACAAATGCAATAAGATCATATTTATAAAACATGTTTTTATAAATTCAATGCTATATATTTATTGAATGCAATAGGATCAAGTTTTTATAAATTCAATGCTATATATTTATTGAATTATGCCCACTGGTTTTAGGACATTATTCAGAAACATTTGTAGTCATAACTTCTGTATACACACACACACATACATACATACACTCACACACACATATACCTATATTTGTGCCTAAAATTCATACATACCATAAAGGTAATAGCCGCATACTATATATGCTGTCATATAACAAAGTTCAACAATTCATGGCTCATTCAGTTTTTTGTTTAAAAATGTAAATATAAATTTATTGGGTGTACTTTTAAAAGGTTTCATGCATAACATATACAGGAAAAATTCAAATGCATATTCAAAGTATATGATTCAATCTAAAATAAAGAATCAACAACATTTGCTAATATCTATATATGTACACATTACACAATGTATTTATAACAAAATTCAATTATGCATTTCATATTACAAGCTTTTACACTCAGTGTCTCAGATTATATACAAATACAAATATATGTATATGTTTACATTAATAAATCAAGTCACACTACCCGACACTCCTAGCTCAGTTGGTTAGAGGTCAGCGAATTGGGATAAGACATAGGTCTTGGGTTCGAAGGCCACCTCTGTAATTTCTAGGGGTGAAAACCTATGTAGTGTGAAGGCGTTGAAAAATCGGGGGGATATCACTACCCGTGGGGTTTACTAAGACCGACAAGCAATGGCTTGAGTGAAGTCTTAGGTTCCACACGTAAATCAAAATAAATCAAGTCACACTTGTTTAAAATTGTATAAACATATCCATTCGGCATAAATGTAATGATGGCGAATATTCTGGAATTGCTCTTGGCTAAGTTGGAGGCAAAATCAACGGGCATCCAACACTGGTCTAACCAAGTGATGATTGAAGTTATGCCTTCAATGCTACTCTAGCCTGTGTATTTCCCATGTTACTAAAACAATTTCAGTATTTTTATCCGACCCTTTGTTCTCACATAGCCATATCTTCAAGTAATCAGATATTAGATTGAATACTGAAAAGGATATAAATAGTGTTTCAAGGTAAGTAATGTGTTTGTATGTATACATATATATATATATATGTATATATCAAATATATATAACACTGTTTTAAAATCTTCTTTATAACTGAATACATACATACATACATATATATATATATATCATATATACGTACATACATACATATATATATATACACATAATAAGTAGTGTCAATCAATATTGCATGCTACCAGATTATGTATGTGTTTTCAGCTATTCCAGTTATACATGTGTGAAACGACCCAAACTCGCCCTTACGGGAAAGCCCAGATTTAGTTGAGAACACGACAAATCAGAACACAAACTAAAGAACATTTCATTGCTTATTACAAAAATTTCATCAGAGTACAAGAATAACTGAGTATAAATAAATAATTTACAGCAGAAAATATAAGAGATTTAAATTACATTTAAATACATAGCAACGGAAAAATAATACTAAACACAACTGAAAGAAATATACGGATACAAATCTTTCCGAATATCTCTTCAGCTCTAAACTAGGATCATGTGAATATAATATCTACAAAACCCAACTAATAGCTGCCCTTATGGAAAATATGGGCACCTAGAGTTTAGGTTAAAACGATAAACTCCAGGCCAGTCATGTGACTAGTATGAGAACTAAAACAGTTATTACTTTGTTTTTAAAGTTAGGTAAATCAAGGGAACACGTCGTATAATACGGAACGGGTTTACACCAATAATACCAGTGCATAAAACAAACAGCGCAGTGCTAAATAAAGAACAATGAAGCTATTATAAGACTTAGGTCCCATCACACAATGCAACGCAAGCCGAAGGATAGAGTTTTTACCTTATAATAGCCAAAAATTCTTGGTATGTGAAATTTCGTATTTTATTATTACTATAAGTGAAGAAATCAACTTCAAATATAAATGTATCAATCATAGGTGGCATAGTGCCCCATCCCACTATGTTGCCATACTTGCCTCTACAAATAAAACTGAATGTCACGTATTGGAAATTGGATTTCCGTTATGAGTCGAGGCCAGTGATGGATCCTCACCGATTCGAGACCTTCTAGCAAATGTCTCAGGATTCGGACGCTGGCGAATCCTTGGATCTTCAGGGTCAGTCCACACATAGCGGATTAATTATACCTGAACACACATTTCCCGGTCCTATCGGACCTAACTATCGGCTCCATAGTAACCGATGTATCCGAGGCGCCTCGCAATCCAACTACCACATAGGTAAAAATATAAAAATGTCAGGGCTTTCAAAACCCTGACACCACCCATAGCTAAAAAGAAACGTCGTGCATTCCCTGCAGTCACAATCCCGTTTTTGACTCATACCGAGTTATGAGGCTCGCAAATTAATGCTATACACAAAGCTATGCCACACAGGCCGCGCTTTGATCATCAACCACAAGACTCTGCTTTTCAACAGAAGCCTTGACCATTTGCATCTTAGCATGCCATACAGGCAATTCACGCCATGCGACTGATGTCTATCAATATATAACCTCTGAGCTCGTACGTCTCAGAGAAGGGCGTTAAGCAAGAGAATAAATTCTACGTCGCCAAATAGATATATATTTAATAGAGATCAATCAACACAGAATAAAATCCAATGTCAGACACTCATCCATTTACAAGTTCGTTCTGGGTCTGAACGAAACCGAAGGCACCTTATTCCTCATCCCATATGTCCAATACAGGAGAGAGGTCCTCGCATATCCGGTCGATCTCCAAGTCCGTCTGGACAATCACCCCTTATTACCTCGTCTTGGGTGTACAGCTCAATCAAGACATCAGTAATCATCCAAACGATGTGAAGACCTCCGGTCTTCAACCACCATCTTAATTGTCGAAACAGTTATTCAGAATCGGTATAAACCTGGACTTTCTGAATAACTCGCATATATTATAAACAATTGCTTCACAAACACAACATACACCTCATTGCAATTCAAAATATTCTTTTATTCAAGTATTCACATCATAAGGGAATGGTTCCCATTAATTTTATCAAAGATAAATTCTTTTAAATTTATTCTTTAATATTCCTTTAGATATCATTTCAAACCAAATTAAGGTTTATCCAAACTAGTCGGGATTAGCGAACCTTACCGAAGTAATAATTTATTTTATTTCCCAATTCCAACCTATCCATCCCATGGAGAAAAACTGGTAATACTCCATACCTAACACCACGATGTTATCGGTAAAATTAATTACCATTTCACGTTCAAATCTAATTAAAGATTTAACTATCACTTGGAGCAAAACTGGTGATACTCCATTCTCGATCATTTCCCGAATTTGATCATTTGAATTGTCACATTGTCTTTTCAACCTAATTAAAGATTCATTAAAACTTCACTTAGTTTTAATCTTCCCAAAAATCAATATTAATGATTATTTAACTTTGGGAAATCATATCCTGTCTTTAACTGGGTTAAAGAATTAATGTCATTTAAAACACAGTTCACGATAAACCCAAAATCACATTCCATTAGTTATGGAATTTTCACGGAAATACAGATCGATATATATATATATAATCGATATCAATTTCCATATCCAACTAACAATATAAATGGAATAATGACAAAGCCTTTTAAATTCCATATATATTGACAGCCTTCCTCCACAGAAGTTCATTTCGATTATTATCAAATCGAATTCCATTAGAAAATACCATTAAATCTTAATAAAATAATTATAAATTCCAAATCACATTTCACTGTAAATCGGGTTAAAAACGAATGTCGTTTAAAACCCAGTTCACAATAAACCCAATTCACATTCCATTTTATTCCAACTAAATGTTAATTAACTGGAAACACTAATAATCTTGATTAAAAGATTTATTCTTTTCACACGGGGTTTTAGAACAGTGTTATTTAAGACACTATTCACGACAAACCCAAAATCCAATTCAATATTAAATACAAGGCTCTGCATAGAAATTATATCGGCTTATATTCAATATCAAATCCTGAGATCAACAAATATCGTATTGGGAATAACGATATATCTATCTTCCAAATTCCTCTACAATATCTGTATAATCACGGAATCCAATATCGAAATATTCCGAAGATAATTTCGATTCAAATACGTTCTAATCCATATATTGGAAATTCGGGTTATTTTTAAAACCATTTCAAATCCAGATTATTTATTTAAAAATATCGGATTATAATTCTAGTTCATAACTAGTTCATTTTGATAAAAATATATTTTTATCTTTACAAACATGGAATTTTTCATCCAAATTCTTTCCAAATCACTTATTATGATTTTACACAAATTTTTAATAATTTTATCAATCCCCGTACAATCGATTTTCATAAACGGTCAATGAACTGCACTTACAGCGACCTTTTCCAAATTTGAGTTGGACACAATTCCAAATCCTACCGTTAGATTTCAAATTCCTTATATTCGTTGGAAAGCTGTTTTCGATACAAATCAAATTGTTCCGGTTTTAGGAGAATCCGACGGTCGGATCTCCCGTAATGTCAATTCAAAGTCAATGGTTGAAATTCGCGAACTGCCGCAGTGCGTTCTATTCATGCCATTAGATATATATAATATATATTTCGTAGATTTCCATTTAAAACGTATTTTATAAATTATTTTAAATTCGTTTTCAAAACGATTTCAACTTCATATTCAATTTCAAATCAAAATTGAATATTCCATATCATTAATATATAAATGATAATATTTTCAACATATCAGATTTTGAAATATTTTCCTTTTCGATATTCATTATAAAAATGAATAAAATCGATATAAATATCGTTCGTGTCCAAATGGCGCATCTCTTATCAACATGGCTTCATAAATTTTAATATTTCTGTGTCCATCCCAAATCGGACATCAAAATCATATTTTGTTCCATTACTAAATATTATTTTAAAATATTAGTTATTTTAAAATATTCATTATTCGTCATTGTAAATTATTCATTATTTTAAAATATTCTTTGTTTCTAAACTGGAATCAAACACAGTCAATTACCATATAATTTACTTATATGAATTTCATACAACACATGTATACAATAATAATCAAACACAGTCAACCATCATCCAGAGTGCACTTCACAACATAAGCGTTAAATATAAATAATTAACGCTTACAACAGTCTGTCAACCAATCGATTGACGCACAACTAAACAATTGGGATTAGTGTATGTCAAATATCATCCCAATACTCGTGTGGGGTTTCAATCAATACACACAGATTTTATTTGTGCAGTTGGGCGATGTGTAAAATATATCATCCCAATCAATATCCGTCAAATGAGTGTACATAAACAAATCGTCCGATTTGTAATTGAATATTTATTTTTATTCATATACTCGTTAAAAATTATATTTTTAACAATAAAATATTTATTTCAACACATGAATATTTTATACAGTTCATTTATACAATAAAAATGATATTTTTAGAAAATTTCGACAGCATAACGGCGCGATACTAGAACCAGAATAAGGTCTAGCCTTATCCCTCGCCTAATAATGGCACGCGCCATATACATACCAATTCTAATCAATTCATTCCACTCCCTAAACCAAATTCAAACAAATAAATCAATAAAACAAATAACCAAACAAACCTGGTTTCAAACAAAGGTGTTGGATGCTACTAAGCACCGTCTGCATCCTAGTATATATTTAACTAGAAAATAAATTAAAGTGAGAAGTTCTCACCTTTGGGATCCACTCCGCCAGTTTTATTTCTGAATTTCTAAACCGTTGGGATTCGCCCGAAATTCCAACGACTAAACTTTTCCATGCTGTTCATAGTAAAAATCACATTTTTAATATGATGTTTATATATATTAAAAAATCATATTTTCATATAACTAAAAATCTAACTTTTATATAACTAAAAACATTATGATTCATACGATAAAAATCTCATTTTATATTTCTAAAAACCTCGTCTTTCTATTTCTAAAAATCTCGTCTTTCTACTTCTAAAAATATCATCTTTCTATTTTTAAAAATCTCGTCTTTCTATTTCTAAAAATTTCGTCTTTCTATTTCTAAAAATCTCGTCTTTTTAATTTTTAAAATCACTTCTTTTTATAAATAAAAATCACACTATTCTATATTCAAAATATAATCTTTTCATTAGCTAAAAAAACATATTTTTCTAATGCTAACCATATGATAAAAATCCTATTTCTATATTCATAAATATCGTATTTTTATTTCAAATATATACATAAAAAAATTATATTTTTATAATGCTATTATGTATATAAAATTCATATCTTTAAAACGATTTCATTTCTATAAAGATCATATTTTTAAAACGATGTTATTTCTATAAAGATCATATTTTTATGCTCATATATTTTATATGAAAATCAAATCTTTTATCTCGCTATATATATAAAAATCCATATCTTTTTATTAGTAATAAAAATCAGAAAGAAAAGGGAGAAAACTCACGATTTTTCTAGGGTTTCGGTCGAAGGGGATGCTCATTGTCGAACTCAGGAAGGGAGTGGTGGCGCCGAAGTTGCTAAGGTGGTGGGGAAGCTACTACGGTTAGTCTGGTGGGCCCAAAGAAGGTGGCGCAGTGGATTCGAGTGGTTTGGGGGTTTGGGTTCGATTTGGTCTGAGAAGGAGGGGGGAAGGCGGTCGAGGCTGGTGGAGGTGGAGGGGTGGCCAGTGACGGCGGCACCAGGCGAGGGGAGGGTGGAAGCGACGGCGTCGGGGCGGCTAGTTTTAGAGCTGAGCGCGTTTTTTTAATTCCTCTGACCGTCATTTGAAAGAGAAGGGAGGGGTTTTATAAAATTAAATTATTATTTATTTTAATTTTGAATTTCATAAAGTCACTTTCTCATCCAATCTCCAAATCGCACCCAACGACTGTCGCCCCTAATGTAATACCCCCATTCCGAACACAATAGGATGTGTTTCGTAACCCAATTCGGCTGTTACGATTAGTTTCTGCTAAATTTAAAATACAAATCATTATATTTTAAATTCAAACACACATTTTAATTTACTAGGGCCACATACGGACTCCAAAAATTCCAGAAAAATAATTCTGGCTATGTTTTGTCAATACGGCCCAAACAAAACTAATTTCGCCGAATTTGGGGACTGTTTTAAAAATGGTCATTTTTTAGTTGATTAAATTCAAACTAAATTGACCAAACACGTTTAAATTCACCACACTCACATATTAATTCCAAAAATTCTGAAAATTGGAATCTAGCAATAACTTGACATTCCGGATCTAACAAAAGTGGTCTCGTCGAAAACAGAGGTTGTTTGCAAAATGGCTATATTTAAGGGCTTTATATATATTAAAATATATATAAATTCCACAGCGACTTTTCTGAATTTTAAACTGGTCATATCTTTCAATTTATAAAACGAAATCTCAATTTCTTAGATCCGTTAGAAAGATATTTTTCGTCAGATTCAAATATTTCTTGTTTTGTCCAATTCTAACTTATAATGAATTCTGTATATTCAATTGAAATTTGAAATCGAATTTTCAAACTGCCGTGCCATTTCAGGCTCGTTATATAATTAAAATAAATTTATTCGTTCTAACTTGGATTAAAATAAATTTTTAGTCGTTATAATTTAAAATAAATCATTTTAAATATTCAAAATTCATTAAAATTGCCAAAATAAAAATTTTAAATTGGTTCTGATTTTTCGGGTTGTTACAATCTCCCCCACTTAAAAATTTTTCCTCCTCGAAAAGGAACGGAGCTGAAATTTGTTTAACTAACCAACTCAACTTTCATTTTGGCTTTCATTCTTCAAATTCTCGGTTTCCTAGAATTTTCAAAAATTTCTAAAATTTGGCTAACATCCGAAATTTTCGAAAAATTTCGCCATAACCTTCTTTGTACGGGGAGACATTTAAAACCACAACTAGCCATGCAGGGCCCTCATCATCCAAAAAGAAAAAGAAAAAGCCAAGTGGCTAGCCAATCGGCTCATAAAATCATCAACACCCAACAAATTAGTAAATATGTACCTATTTGTCGGGCATACAATTTTATTCCTCTTCTCTAGCCTCTTTGCAATGACCTGTTCAATGTATATACATGTACATGTGTGCAATTTCAAGCAATTTTCAATTCAATTCAATCATTCAATATTATTTGGCTTAATGGCTCAAAATTTTAATTAATCAAACCAAGATCAAACAACACAATCAACAACCAATTAATTGATTATCTTTTCAAACACATAGCTTTTTACATATATTCAAAAATCATATTTTTGGTGCCGAATCACAACAATAAACCCTATCTAGTTTTGGTTCTCACACCAGTCAATTGGAAATATATAGATATCCCACTTTCGAAACTCGTACATAAATTCTAATGATGCTCGAGCTATCATCAGAATCATCTCCGGGTGACTAGAGTGTGATTCTATATCTATCCAGTATATTAAAACTTCGAATATACGTTTGCAAGGCGCATATGAAAAATCTTTATATACTGGATTGTCCAAAATCAATTTAAATATAATATTCAAATACGTATCATAAGGTTTAAATTTTCAAAACAAAATTCGTTTTCATTTTTATTTTAAAAATGACACTCTTCCAACTCATTCTAGGATACTGTTGATCCCATCTCTAACGAGTAATTCTCATTGGATATTTCTAATCCAATCTCTGATGAATTCTTTCGTTCGGTTCTAAGGTGCCTTGTTCTCGAGCTCTGTAAACCAAAGCTCTGATACTAGCTGAAACGACCCGAACTCGCCCTTATTGGAAAGCCCGGATTGAGTTGAGAACACGACAAATCAGAACACAAACAAAAGAACAATTCATTGCTTACTACAACAATTTCATCAGAGTACAAGAATAACAGAGTATAAATAAATAATTTACAGTAGAAAATATCAAATATTTAAATTACATTTAAATAAATAGCAGCGGAAAAATAATACAAAACACAATTGAAAGAAATACACGGATACAGAGCATTCCGAATATCCGTTCAGCTCTAAACTAGGATCCTGTGAATATAATATCTGCAAAACCCAACTACTAGCTGCCCGTGTGGAAAATATGGGCACCCAAAGTTTAGGTTAAAACAATAAACTCCAGGTCAGTCATGTGACTGGTGTGAGAACTAAAAAAGTTATTACTTTGTTTTTAAAGTTAGGTAAATCAAGGGACCACGCCGTATAACATGGAATGGGTTTACCCTTAAGAATACCAATGCATAAAACAAACAACGCAATGCTAAATAAAGAACAATGAAGCTATTATAAGACTAAGGTCCCATCACACAATGCAACACAAGCTGGAGGATAGTGTTTTTACCTTATAATAACCAAAAATGCTTGGTACGTGAAATTTCGTATTTTATTATTACTATAAGTGAAGAAATCAACTTCAAATGTAAATGTATCAATCATAGGCGGCATAGCGCCCCATCCCACTATGTCACCATACTAGGCTCTACAAATAAAACCGAATGTCATGTACTGGAAATTGGATTTCCGTCATGAGTCGAGGCCAGGGATGGCTACTCACCGATTCTAGACACTCTAGCAAATGTTTCAGGATTCGGACGCTGGCGAATCCTTGGATCTTCAGGGCCGGCCCACACATAGCAAATTAATTATACCTGAACACACGTTTCCCGATCCTATTGGACCTATCAATCGGCTCCGTAGTAACCGATATATCCGAGGCGCCTCGCAATCCAACAACCACGTAGGTAAAAATATAAATATGTCAAGGCTTGCAAAACCCTGACACCACCCATAGTTAGAAAGTAACGTCGTGCACTCCCTGCAGTCACGATCCCGTTTTTGACTCATACCGAGGTGTGAGGCTCGCGATTTAATGTTATACACAAAGCTATGCCACACAGGCCGTGCTTTGATCGTTAACCACAAGACTCTGCTTTTCAACAGAAGCCTTGATCATTATGCATCTCAGCGTGACACACAGGCAATTCACGTCATGCGACTGATGTCTATCGATTTATAAACTCTGGGCTTGTTCGTCTTAGAGAAGGGTGTTAAGCAAGAGAATAAATTCTCCACCGCCCAACAGATATATATTTAATAGAGGTCAATCAACACAGAATAAAATCCAATGTCAGACACACATCCATTTACAAGCGCATTTTGGGTCTGAACGAAACCGGAGGTACCTTATTCCTCGTCCCATATGTCCAATACAGGAGAGAGGTCCTCGTATATCTGGTCGATCTCCAAGTACGTCTGAACAATCACCACTTATTACCTCGTCTTGGGTGTACAGCCCAATCAAGACATCAGTAATCATCCAAATGATGTGAAGACCTCCGGTCTTCAACCACCGTCTTCATCATCGACTTATCGTCGAAACAGTTACTCAAAATGGGTATAAACCCGACCTTTCCGAATAACTCGCGTATATTATAAACAAGTGCTACACAAACACAACATTCGCCTAATTCCAATTCATAATATTCTTTTATTCAAATATTCACATCATTAGGGAAAGGTTCCCATTAATTTTATCAAAGATAAATTATTTTAAATCTATTCTTCAATCTTCCTTTGGATATCATTTCAAACAAAATTAAGGTTTATCCAAACTAGTCAGGGTTAGCAAACCTTACCGAAGTAATCATTTATTTCATTTTCCAATCCCAACCTATCCATCCCATGAACCAAAACTGGTAATACTCCATATCTAACACCATAGTGTTATCGGTAAAATTAATTACCATTTCACGTTCAAATCTAATTAAAGATTTAACTATCGCTTGGAGCAAAACTGGTGATACTCCATTCTCGATCATTTCACGAATTTTTTTTTTGAAAACAAACATGTGTGATCTTCTAAGAAGAAGAGAGCACACATATATAATAAAAACAAAAAGGATACAAAATCAAATTACACACCTAAAAAGAGACAAAAGCAAAACTGATACAGCAATAAAAATGTAAAGGAAAGTAGATAGATGAGCTCCAGATAAACCACCGCCCATCATACTTCAATATCAAATTCCGGTAAAGCCACCACCCGATATTGAAGTGTATCTACTCCAAAACAAGAGCTAGACACTCCAAGTAAAATACAACAAAAAATAGGGTAACAAAACACCCAAAAAACTCTCCAACTCAGCACACACAAAAGATCCAGAGCAAAAACAGTCGCCAACCGTCACAACTATCCACTCAGCTTCTCAGCTAAATCTACAACCTGAAAACTGAAAGAAACAAGGCAAACAATTAGTAACCAACACATATATATATATGGGTATATGAGTGTATATATATATGTAAGAATATATATATATATATATATATATGTATATATCCATACATATATTTGCACCAAGAAAAGAAATTAACAATAAAGACGAGGTCTATTACATCTAAAAAAACTATTAATTCTAATAAATAAACTCAAATTAAATATAACCTTATTCAAAAAACACTCAAAACGCGATTCACCAAGAAACTTAGAGTGCGAATTAGACATCCAATCCAGACAGAAATTCACTATCCTAATGATAATATTAACAGCAGAAACAGAAATAGAATGAAAAAACCTCTGATTCCTCTCCAACCAAATGAACCAACTAATGATAGTAACTAAAGAATCCAATACATACCTCTGCCTAGAATTATAAATAAATCTATAACTATCCCAATAATCAACACAGCTACTAAAGGAATTAAAACAATCAAAAGCAAAAATCCTCAAAACCATATTAAAAATAAAAAAGGTAAAAATACAAGAGAAAAACAAATGATCAACATCTTCATCCACAATACTACAAAAACAACACTTAACATCAAAAATAATATTCTTCCTCTTTAAAAGCTCAATCGTATTAAGTTTCTTATGAATAATTAACCACATAAGAAACTTAGCTTCCGGAGGAGAATTAGATTTCCAAAGAAATTTAAAAGGGCACAATGGAACACTAGAGAAATTAATAAAATTATACATAGAATTAACAGAGTAAACTAAACCCTTATCTAAACCCCAACTAATAGAATCACCAATCTCATCCAAGTGATACAAAGCTAACTTGGCTTTAAGTAAGGCTAATTGCCTTAACAAACCCCCTTCTAAAATATTATCAAAGGAGAACTCCCACGGAGGATCTAAATCCCTTCTATAAACATCTATAATCAAAGCATTCTTAAAACTATTGTCATTAAAAAGCTCATTAAATTCAATTTTAAGCAGCATACGAGAAATCCAAGCATCATGCAAAATGAAAGTAAGGTTTCCAGAGTGAACAGTCACCTTACAACCTAAATTAAAAAAAATCAAAACAATTCAAAATCGACATCCAAAAATGAGATAACCTATTAAGCCAACCAACACTAGAACCAATAATAAACTCACATCCAGAATAATAAAATTTGGAAACAATAATCTTCCAAGTAGCCGACACTCTAGGGCATCTAAATCTCCATAACCACTTGGGTAGCAGGGAAGAATTAAAGTTATATAAGTTAATGGTCCCCAGACCCCCATCTTTCTTGGCCTTACAACACACCTTCCAGTTGACTAGACATTTAAAGCCTCTACAAATAGGGATACCACTCCAAAGAAAATTACACATTATTCTGTCAATTTTCTCAATAATCCATTGAGGAAATTGATGAACGGCCATCCAATAAGAAGGAATAGCAGATAAAACCAAATTAACAAGAACTAATCTATCTGCACTAGATATAAATCTATTATTCCAACCCGATAATCTATTATTGATCTTATCAATAATAATTAACCAATCCTCCTTCTTAAGCTTCGAAGGACTAATCTTAAAACCTATGTAATCAAAAGGAAATTTTATGACAGAACAGTTCAAGGTACTAGCAACCAAAGACCCAACATTGCCAAAATCATTAAGGACCATAATAACACTCTTATCAAAATTGATTCTGAGTCCATATAACATCTCAAAACTGTAAAGAATAAACTTAAGAGCGGTAATATGCTTTGGCAAGTGGGAAGAAAATAATAATGTATCATCTGCAAATTGAAGAATAGATAATTCATTATTAAATTCCTCATTACCAACACTACTTAAGAGACCTAATCTCCCAGCTCTCTTAATAATTCTAGAGAAAACATCAGCCGCTAAATTAAACTGAAAAGGCGATAGGGAGTCACCTTGTCTAAGGCCTCTCTTAGATTGAATCTTCTTGCCCATCACCCTATTAACAACAATGTTGGAGCAACCAGACCTAAGCAATAACATGATCCAGTTAATCCATCTTACGCTAAACCTCTAGCAAGACATAATTCGCAAATAAAATCCCAATCGATCGAATCAAACACCTTCTCAAAATCTGGCTTCAAAATGGCACAAGAGAAATTATTTTCACAGCAGACATTAATATACTCTTGTACCGCTGCCACCCCATCCACAATTTTTCTGCCTATAATGAAGGCGGTTTGGGAATAATCAATAAGATCGTTCATCTTAAAACAAATCCTATTCACTAGAACTTTAGAAATAATATTGACAGAAACATTGATAAAGGAAATAGGCCTAAAACCCTTAAGAGAATTAGCCCCCTCTCTCTTATGAATAAGGATGACATTAGCAAAATCAAAACTACCTAATCGTAAATCACCACTATAAAAGTCATTAAATAAATTAAGTAAATCAAACTTCAAAACCTCCCAAAACTGTTTGTAGAAAAGAACAGAAAAAACCATCAGGCCTAGGCGCTTTGTCACTAGGCATATCACAAATAGCCTTTCAAATCTCCTGCTTAGAGAAAGGCTTATCTAAATCTACTAATTCAACCTTAGTACCAGATGCGTATAAGACATTTCATCTGACATTATTCCTTCTCTTAATCCTAGAACCAAAAATCTGCTTATAATACCTAGTAAAGGCTTCATTTAAATCCCTCTGAGAGGTAATTCAACATCATTAATAAAAATAGAATGAATCAAATTATCACGTCTCCTCTTATTAGCCACGCTATGAAAGAACTTCGTGTTATTATCCCCCTCCTTAATCCATTGAACTCGGGATCCTTGCCTCCACATGATCTCTTCTTTTGCTAAAATCTGCTTGAGATCATTTTTAAGGCAACGGTATCTATCCCTCTCATTAGGATTAAGAATCCTGGACTCGCTAGTCTTGTCCAAATCTAACAGGTCACACATAATCTTGTCTTTCCTAATTCTAACACTACCGAATATATACTTATTCCAACGCTTCAGGAAAAGTCTTAACTTACCTAGCTTCACAACAAAAATCTTCGCAGAAATGCCTATATACAAATTATTAAAATAAAACAAAGAATTCCACTTAGCAGGAACAAGACTAATGAAACTAGGATCAAGTAGCTACATGTTCTCAAATTTGAAACTACTACTAATAGAAATATTTGAGATACATGAAAGGATGATAGGACAATGATCAGAATACAAAAAAGGCAAACCCTTAACTCTACAAATCGAAAATCTATCTTCCACCTTAGAACTAATAAAAAATCTATCTAATAAAGCAAAAGAAGGACAATCTCTAACATTCGACCAAGTGAATGATCTATTATCAAGAGGAATCTCAATCAAATTATTATCTAAAATGAAATCATTGAATTCCTCCATATCAGAGAAATCACCTTCTCGTGGTGATCGCTCCCCTAAAAATCTAGTGATATTGAAATCTCCCCCCACAATCCACTGATTGGGGATAAGATTCCAAAAATCCGCACATTCAACCCATAAGAATCTCCTCTCAATTTTAGTGTGAGGGCCATACACATTGGAAATGCCCAGAGTAGAATTATTAATAAGAGAAGCTAAAATAATGTGCAGAGAATATAACTTTAGAATATCCTGCACAAGTCTAAATTGATTATCTTTCCAACCAATCATAATCCCCCCTGCACTACCTATAGCCGGAAGACATGCCCAATTACGAAAAAGGGGCCCACCTAACCTCGCATAAAAACTAGAATCAGGGCTCTCAATTTTAGTCGCCTGAAGAAAAATAATATCAATATGGAAATCATTAAAAAAAGTCCTAACCTTAGCACATTTTTTAGGATCATTTAAACCCATAATATTCCAGCTAACAATCCTTATTGACTCATAGAAGAAACTCTCTCTAATTCCCTACTCCTAATGAAGTCCGCATCAAGCTCAATATCCAAAAAAATAAAGGCAGTATCACTAGCGAGCTGAAATAACTGACTAGTCGAAAGGCAACCTAAAGAAAAAGGAGTTTAATCACTACCAAAAATAGGAGACATACCTGAGCCCAAATCCGAACTGCTACTGCTAGCATCCGGACCTGGGAACCTACCTCGAGATGAAGAGGATCTAGCTCTGATCCTAGCGCTGCGACGGATCAAACCAAAACTAGGAACTACTCTCCTACATCTCCCCTCCTGATCGAAGAAGAGGATACAACTCTACTCTGAGAATGTCCTCCTCTAACCTCTCGCAAACCATCTCCAATTGAAGAGCTAGGACCATCACCAATAACTAACTCTGAGCATGGCAGAGCGCACTCCAAATGAAATACACTAAAGCATGGTCGCAAGTTCATGGAGAGTAACCACAAACCCAACTCACTCAAAATCAAAGAGCAAGCACCCCTATCCCATGAAAACTTAAGGCCGCGTAAAGAACATTCCCGCAGAGAAACGCTAACATCTAACCACCCATCTACAAACACAGTTCTATTAAAAATTGGAGAACTAACCTCAGGTTCTTCCAAAGTACCCAAAAGTCCTACCTCTACTCCCTTAGTCAACACAAACTCAGCACTGCAAAAAGGAAACTGACAGACTCTCCTACCCACAACATCACTAGAAGCTACACTGTCTTCTGTGCTCTCACTTACGGAAGGACACACCTGCACAATACAATGCTCTTTACTACCGCCACAAGTATCATGCAATTTACCAAACCTCCCAATTTTTACACGACCTACTCTAAAACCTTTCCTCTTCGGGAAAGAAAGCGTCAGGGAGGTCTCCTTATGCTCCGCAGAACCACCATCTAAAACCTCCATCCTAGAATCCACCTTATCATCAACATTATCTAACACCCCAAAGCCATTTGACAGTTTAATGTCATCTGCTACTAACCAAACCAAACTATCCACAACACATGAACTATAAGGAGTATCCTCATCACCATAGACCACATCACAACCACAAAAATCAACCAAATCATCACATGTCATCACATTATTATCCTTTTCATAATTGAAGGACGTACAATCGAAAGACCGTGATTCTTCACTGAACCCCAAACATTTCAGAACTCCAGGGTCGAAGAGCATGGATCTGAGCACTGAACAACCCATAGAAACCTAGTAATACCCACCATATCTCCTTCAAGAACCATCATTTTGTCATCAGCCAAACCCGAAAACACAACATGATCATTCCCCACCTGAAACTTAGAAGATTGCATCCCAGAAACCAACTTAGAGGAAACAATGCCTTTAGTTGAATTCTGGAAAGGAACGGCTATACGATCACAGTTAATGGCTGTGTTTATAACATCAAAATGCTTCAAAATCCCTTCCAATAACCCAAATACTTTCCTTTTATCTCTTGAAGTAGATTCAATATATATCCTTCGTAGTTTCACAAGATTTAGACTAAAGGAGAATGCGTGATCTTTCCTCTCCAACGAACGAGGCAAAGGAGGAAAAACAACATCGTTAATGACCTTCTTGCTCCATAAAATTCCATCAACGAGACCCTCTAAATGCCATCCTAACAACAAAAACCAATAGGCCCCATCATTCTCCTTGTTAGGAAAATCCAAAACAAAAAGATCCATGAGCGACATCATATTGCGGCATATTCTCAAACAGTTGAAGTGCAAGATATCATAAACAAAATTTCCTCTAGCCACCATCGGACAGCTGAACTTGCGATGACCCACCCCTCCACAGTTGAAACAGCGAATACCATTCCCGCACTCCTTTGCTAAGTGGGAAGAATTACCACATCTATAACAAAACTGATCACTTCTCTTTTTCCTATGAAAAGAATGCTTGACTGAAGCAGTATTCCAATGAGAGGAAATAGGAGAATGTCTAAGCACGTCCATAAACAAACGCTATGAAAAGCCCCTTGAATCAACTCGAGACGGAAATGAATTTGAAGGAAGAGAGATGGAATCGATTGACAACCATTAACTGGATCAAACGGTGAGATTAGGAAGGTGTGCAGCAAGAATAATTGAAGGTTATAAGCAGGTTGTTGTTGGTTTTATAATAAATAACATTGCCTATCGAGGATTTTTCTTCTGTTATTATTGCTAGTCTTTCTTGATTAAAAGATAGTTAGACTATTGTTATGTGTTTAGTTACGCATCAGATATGCGCTTTCAAATTAATGGAAGATATATATACTTGTTTACATAAAATAAAATAAATAAAATGATTTCATCAATAAATAATGTTACACATCTCATGAAAACACAGCTACATGACCATGTAGGGTGCTAGACATTTTATAGCTATGAGACTTAGCAGCCAAGAGTTTAGTGTGATATGTACATGATGGCATAAAGATTTGCTCCTATTTTTCACATGGTCGTGCTGGTATCTAGAAATATATAGGACTAGCTACTACACTTCTTTTCAATCAACTACCCACTATACACAGCTAATCTTAGTTTTACACATGGACGTACACTGAGCATGTACATCAAATCCATGGCCATGCCAGTTATATTAAAGCACATTGACACATTGCCCCTTCTCCATCAATTAACTAATGTATTGTCCCATTTTTCAGCAAAGCTATGAACATAGCTGTTCTCTTCATCCATATTGGGCAGCAACAACCTTTGTGTTTCACCTATGTCTACGCTGTCCATACCCTAAGCTACATTTTTATCCATCAAAACTGATGCATAGCTAATTCTCTAGCTGCATTTTTCTTTCCAATCAAAAGCATTCAAGCAACAGCTATATATCCATAGCTTACTTCTTTCCATCACCTAACTACATCTATGCCACATTGCATCAAGCCGTGCCTTAAATTTCCCATGCAAGGCATTTAATACCCATTATTTTATCAATTTGTTGCATATATAAATACCCTAGCCCACTGATTCCATTCATCATTCATTCGAACCAAATTTGGGATAAAAATGGAAGTAAACAGGGGCAAATGAATGAAGGAAATATGAGTTTGAAAGCTGAAGACTAAAGAAAACAGAGGACCCATTATTTGTGAGTAAACTCACCTTTAAATTTCCATTTTTATTTTCAGTCAGCACTTGAATGTATGGTTGCCTGTATATGATGTATTGTATCAAATAAAACCCAAAATCACTTGAGTTATATGTATATATATGGATCTGTAACCCTGTACATACATGAGTATGTTAAACCATGGAAATATACACCTAATAGGTTATAAATATTCCTAACTTTTTCTGAGAACTACACAGACCATGATCATGAATTTTACTCCTCCTTCCATTTCTTTATCCTTATTACATATATTTATATTCTTCGCCCATCCATTTTCCATTTTATTTCGTCTTCGCAGAAAATCTTTTGACTTCACTCTTGTCGATGCTCCTACTTGTTTTGTTGTCCCTGTTGAGGCGTCTGGAATATGTGGGTCATTGCATTTAGCTAAGCCTATTGATGCTTGTTTTCCACTCAAGGAAAAAAAGAGATTTGAAGAAGGAAAGTTATGGTGGTAATAGTCTTGGGGCTATGATTATTCCTTGTGTTCGTTTTGTTATCTCCTTGAGTTAAATTAATAGTGATCAGTTAATTGCATCTTCATCAACTTCGTTTTCCAACAGCTTGAGTTTTACAGGAGTATACAAAAGGATGCCCTGAGTAACCTTGTTTTCTTGGCATGAGTGTAAATGTTTGAAAACCAAAGTCAATAAAGAATACCTTAAGTAGTTATAACAGTCATCGGTGAGGCAACTAAATGAAAGGCTGTAAAGATGAGTAGACATCATATAATGAAATTTGGTGAGTAAAAATGTTACCTAGTCTTACAATTTGTCAAACCTACTAGATAGGAATTAGTGAATAACCATGCTAATATTAGCAATGTCGATGATGTTAATGTGCCAAAAAATAACGGATGGAATTTAGTCGGGGAAGGAAAGGGTATGCATATCAGATATAGTACATAGTGGTATATTATTTTGGGGGCATTTTCTTGTCAACTAGGACTATGCAATATTGTTCTTGCTAGGTCAGCCGTCTTATTAGTGGGTAAATTTGGTTACTCTTACAGTAGTTATATATCATCATTCTAGAATGGGGAGGCAACACAGCAAATCAAGGAGAAGAAAAGGGAAGAGAAAGATTGGGCCAAGGCGATGCACCATGTTGATGCATAGTAGTTCGGTAGTAGATGTGGTCAAGGTTGTTATGAGTGGAGTAAAGAAAGAACAGAAGATGGAATATAGGCAGGTAGTAAAAACGAAAAAAGATAAAGAAGAAAAAAAGGAGCTGTAGAAGAGAAAGAAAGAAGGGGTAGGCGGCAGTAGAAATTACAGAACGAAGGGGGAACGTGGGTCTTGCTGTTGATTTTGGGACGAGGACATAAAAATAAAGTTAGAAAAAAGGGAAGCTAGTGGGTCAATTTCGGCTGAATGGGATTCTCCTACAAAAATAAAAGAGAAAAAGGAAAGAAGGGTAAATTAAAGAAAGTATTGAGAATCAAGATAAGAGAAATGAGAGAAAATTAAATAAAAGGAAAGTATGTAGAATCTTTTAGAAATAAATTAAAGGAATTTCCTTAGATTTTAAACCTAATATTAAAGATATATATACATATATAAAAAATATCTAAAAATAAATAGAAATAAAAACAAGTAGTATAGATGCTGGAATCTAGAAAAGTGCAGATGACGGATGATCAAACAATGATCATTATAGATGGAGTTATACCTTGTTAGGATTTAATTAAGTTATTTTAAACAAATAAATAGAGTTAATTTATTTCTTTTCTAATCAACTAAAATTAGACTAAAATACGGATACACCTATTTCTAAAAATCTGGATAGTTAGTTCAAGTTGCATTAGTTGAACAGTAATCAACGTTATATATGATTAACAAATGATGGCTGATCATTTATGATATTGTGTTATAAGCAACTCCAGTTATTTGAAATGAAATGTTATTTCAAATTGTAGTCGACTTAGGTCGAGGAATATAATTGAAATTAAGAAATGATTTAAAAGTCGAATCAACGATAATCAAACCAAATATTGAAATCCATTGAAATGTGAATTTATATAGGGATTAGACAAGTAGTAATTTGACCCTATATTAATATTTATTGATTTGATGTGATATAATCAGTTCAAAAAGATAAATATTCACAAACCAATGTGAATAACGTTAGAAGGGAGTATTTTACAGATGATAATGGTTGTGAAGAGAAATCGATTGACAACCATTAACTGGATCAAACGGTGAGATTAGGAAGGTGTGCAGTAAGAATAATTGAAGGTTATAAGCAGGTTGTTGTTGGTTTTATAATAAATAATGTTGTCTATTGAGGATTTTTCTTCTGTTATTATTGCTAGTCTTTCTTGATTAAAAGATAGTTAGACTATTGTTATGTGTTTAGTTACGCATCAGATATGCGCTTTTAAATTAATGGAAGATATATATACTTGTTTACATAAAATAAAATAAATAAAATGATTTCATCAATAAATAATGTTACACATCTCATGAAAACACAGCTACATGACCATGTAGGGTGCTAGACATTTTATAGCTATGAGACTTAGCAGCCAAGAGTTTAGTGTGATATGTACATGATGGCATAAAGATTTGCTCCTATTTCTCACATGGTCGTGCTGGTATCTAGAAATATATAGGACTAGCTACTACACTTCTTTTCAATCAACTACCCACTATACACCGCTAATCTAAGTTTTACACATGGACGTACACTGAGCATGTACATCAAATCCATGGCCATGCCAGTTATATTAAAGCACATTGACACATTGCCCCTTCTCCATCAATTAACTACTGTATTGTCCCATTTTTCAGCAAAGCTATGAACATAGCTATTCTCTTCATCCATATTAGGCAGCAGTAACCTCTGTGTTTCACCTATGTCTACGCTGTCCATACCCTAAGCTACATTTCTATCCATCAAAACTGATGCATAGCTAATTCTCTAGCTGCATTTTTCTTTCCAATCAAAAGCATTCAAGCAACAGCTATATACCCATAGCTTACTTCTTTCCATCACCTAACTACATCTATGCCACATTGCATCAAGCCGTGCCTTAAATTTCCCATGCAAGGCATTTAATACCCATTATTTTATCAATTTGTTGCATATATAAATACCCTAGCCCACTGATTCCATTCATCATTCATTCGAACCAAATTTGGGATAAAAATGGAAGTAAACAGGGGCAAATGAATGAAGGAAATATGAGTTTGAAAGCTGAAGACTAAAGAAAACAGAGGACCCATTATTTGTGAGTAAACTCACCTTTAAATTTCCATTTTTATTTTCAGTCAACACTTGAATGTATGGTTGCCTGTATATGATGTATTGTATCAAATAAAACCCAAAATCACTTGAGTTATATGTATATATATGGATCTGTAACCCTGTACATACATGAGTATGTTAAACCATGGAAATATACACCTGATAGGTTATAAATATTCCTAACTTTTTCTGAGAACTACACAGACCATGATCATGAATTTTACTCCTCCTTCCATTTCTTTATCCTTATTACTTATATTTATATTCTTCGCCCATCCATTTTCCATTTTATTTTGTCTTCGCAGAAAATCTTTTGACTTCACTCTCATCGATGCTTCTACTTGTTTTGCTGTCCCTGTTGAGGCGTCTGGAATATGTGGGTCGTTGCATTTAGCTAAGCCTATTGATGCTTGTTTTCCACTCAAGGAAAAAAAGAGATTTGAAGAAGGAAAGTTATGATGGTAATAGTCTTGGGGCTATGATTATTCCTTGTGTTCGTTTTGTTATCTCCTTGAGTTAAATTAATAGTGATCAGTTAATTGCATCTTCATCAACTTCGTTTTCCAACAGCTTGAGTTTTACAGGAGTATACAAAAGGATGCCCTGAGTAACCTTGTTTTCTTGGCATGAGTGTAATTGTTTGAAAACCAAAGTCAATAAAGAATACCTTAAGTAGTTATAACAGTCATCGGTGAGGCAACTAAATGAAAGGCTGTAAAGATGAGTAGACATCATATAATGAAATTTGGTGAGTAAAAATGTTACATAGTTTTACAATTTGTCAAACCTACTAGATGGGAATCAGTGAATAACCATGCTAATATTAGCCATGTCGATGATGTTAATGTGCCAAAAAATAACGGATGGAATTTAGTCGGGGAAGGAAAGGGTATGCATATCAGATATAGTACATAGTGGTATATTATTTTGGGGCATTTTCTTGTCAACTAGGACTATGCAATATTGTTCTTGCTAGGTCAGCCGTCTTATTAGTGGGTAAATTTGGTTACTCTTACAGTAGTTATATATCATCGTTCTAGAATGGGGAGGCAACACTTCAAATCAAGGAGAAGAAAAGGGAAGAGAAAGATTGGGCCAAGGCGATGCATCATGTTGATGCATAGTAGTTCGGTAGTAGATGTGGTCAAGGTTGTTATGAGTGGAGTAAAGAAAGAACAGAAGATGGAATATAGGCAGGTAGTAAAAACGAAAAAAGATAAAGAAGAAAAAAAGGAGCTGCAGAAGAGAAAGAAAGAAGGGGTAGGCGGCAGTAGAAATTACAGAACGAAGGGGGAACGTGGGTCTTGCTGTTGATTTTGGGACGAGGACATAAAAATAAAGTTAGAAAAAAGGGAAGCTAGTGGGTCAATTTCGGTTGAATGGGATTCTACTACAAAAATAAAATAGAAAAAGGAAAGAAGGGTAAATTAAAGAAAGTATTGAGAATCAAGATAAGAGAAATGAGAGAAAATTAAATAAAAGGAAAGTATGTAGAATCTTTTAGAAATAAATTAAAGGAATTTCCTTAGATTTTAAACCTAATATTAAAGATATATATACATATATAAAAAAATATCTAAAAATAAATAGAAATAAAAACAAGTAGTATAGATGCTAGAATCGGGAAAAGTGCAGATGACGGATGATCAGATAACGATCATTATAGATGGAGTTATACCTATTAGGATTTAATTAAGTTATTTTAAACAAATAAATAGAGTTAATTTATTTCTTTTCTAATCAATTTAAATTAGACTAAAATACGGATACACCTATTTCTAAAAATCTGGATAGTTAGTTCAAGTTGCATTAGTTGAACTGTAATCAACGTTATATATGATTAACAAATGATGTCTGATCGTTTATGATATTGTGTTGTAAGTAACTCTAGTTATTTGAAATGAAATTTTATTTCAGATTGTAGTCGACTTAGGTCGAGGAATATAATTGAAATTAAGAAATGATTTAAAAGTCGAATCAACGATAATCAAACCAAATATTGAAATCCATTGAAATGTGAATTTATATAGGGATTAGACAAGTATTAATTTGACCCTATATTAATATTTATTGATTTGATGTGATATAACCAGTTCAAAAGGATAAATATTCACAAACCAATGTGAATAACGTTAGAAGGGAGTATTTTACAGATGATAATGGTTGTGAAGAGAAATCGATTGACAACCATTAACTGGATCAAACGGTGAGATTAGGAAGGTGTGCAGCAAGAATAATTGAAGGTTATAAGCAGGTTGTTGTTGGTTTTATAATAAATAATGTTGCCTATCGAGGATTTTTCTTCTGTTATTATTGCTAGTCTTTCTTGATTAAAAGATAGTTGGACTATTGTTATGTGTTTAGTTACGCATCAGATATGCGCTTTCAAATTAATGGAAGATATATATACTTGTTTACATAAAATAAAATAAATAAAATGATTTCATCAATAAATAATGTTACACATCTCATGAAAACACAGCTACATGACCATGTAGGGTGCTAGACATTTTATAGCTATGAGACTTAGCAGCCAAGAGTTTAGTGTGATATGTACATGATGGCATAAAGATTTGCTGCTATTTTTCACATGGTCGTGCTGGTATCTAGAAATATATAGGACTAGCTACTGCACTTCTTTTCAATCAACTACCCACTATACACAGCTAATCTAAGTTTTACACATGGACGTACACTGAGCATGTACATCAAATCCATGGCCATGCCAGTTATATTAAAGCACATTGACACATTACCCCTTCTCCATCAATTAACTACTGTATTGTCCCATTTTTCAGCAAAGCTATGAACATAGCTATTCTCCATCTTGAAAAGATTTTTATTAGAAAATCTTAAAAATAGGGAAAGTTACAATTTATATTAAGATACTTGAAATCAAGAGATTTTGAAATAAAGAATACCTTAAAATTAAGATTCTTTAATGGAAAGGATAATTTCAAATAATGACATGTTTTGAAAAAAAAAATATAATTATAAATTATAATTGTGCTTGGATATGAGGTTAGGTTACATTTGTGGTAGAAGCCTGCCCGGACCCGACCGGCATATCTAGCAGCCACAAATGTTGAACCTAATGTGAGAGGTCCAAGTGCACAAATACGAAACGGGCCATGACACGAGGTTAAGCCCAACTTGTGGGATAAGTCTGCCCGGAACCGACCGGCACATCCAGCATCCACAAGTTGTAGGCTTAATGTGATGGGTCTAGCCCATTATAAAAATATAAAGGGATAAGATAATGAATTGGGCTATTAAATCCATTTTAAAATAGTGACACTATTTTTTTTACCCAAATGAGTTTATCGATTTATTCTATCCAATTTATAATGAATATAAAAAGAGGAATAATTTCAAAATGAATATTTTGAAAATTAAAGTAAACATTATTGTGTGTTATGTTATATATCAAAATGTATGAAACCAATTGCTCTTTACTTGTTATGATAATTACAATAATGAAATCGACGGAGGAATTATATTTATATAAATTATATATATATATATATATATATATAAATTTAAACTAAATGAATCGAGCGGGGTAGTTCACATTTTAGAATCGTACTTTTAGTTGATTATACCGAAAGATCCGACCGTCGGATTTTCCCAAATCTGTAACCATTAGGTTCGCCTTGGGAAGATCTTTCCAACGTTATAAATTATGTTAAAATCCAACGGTTAGATTTATAGAAATGTGTAAAACAAATTTGGGTGATAACAGCGCCAAGGTCGCCTTTTGACTTGGTGCGTCGTTAAATGGAATTTAATTATTTTTATAAATAAAAATAAAGGTTGATCGTTATAAATTAATATCAACGATATGAAATGATTTTTAAATATATATATGCGAGGATCATTTGAAAAGTCCGAGTTCAATCTCATTTCAAATGATCATACGACGAATGAAAGTCGAAGAGTTTAAGATGGTGATTGAAGACCGACGATCTTCACATCGAATGGACGACAACTGCTGATGCCCGTGATTGGAGTAGCTACCTTGAAGGGCTATAGTGGTGGCCGTCCGGGCGTAGTGTTGATTAGTACGGATTTGGCTTTCGCTCAGACCTAGAGCATAAGCTTATGAATGGAATGTGTGTCTGACATTGTACTACATTAAATTGTATTTATTGATTTTCTGTCGAATGTATGAATGTTTGGTGGCGGAGAATTTATTCTCCTGCTTAACACCCTTTCACATATCTCGGCAAAGGATTGGTAGTGTGATATGGAGTGACGATGTGGTATGCTAAGATGCATATGATCAAGGCTTTGTTGAAAAGCAGGCCTTGTGGGATGATCAAAGCATAGCTTGTTTAGGCATAGCTTTGTGTATAGCGTGACTTCGCGAGCCTCACACACCGGCGGAGTCTAAAACGGGAGAAGGGAACGCAGGGAGAGCAGCACGTTTCTTTCTAGCTAGAAGTGGTGTTTGGGCTTTGACACGGCCTAACATTTTACTTATGTGGATGATGGAATGAGGCGCCTCGGATGATAGGTCCTATAGGACCGGGAAACGTGTGTTTAGGAATAACTAATCCACGAAGCTGTATGTGTGGACCGGCCCTGCAGCTATCCAAGGGTTCACTGCGGGGGATCCTGAGGCATTAGCTAGAGTGTCTCGAATCGGTAAGGAGCTCCTCCCTAGCCTTGACTCATCATGGAAACCCAATTTCCAATACGACCTCATTCGGTTTTGATTGTATTACTAGTATGGAGGCATAGTATTATGGTATCTATGCTTCCTAGGATTGATAAATTTACTTTGAAATGTTTTAAAACATATACACACTAATATTAGATATCGTTTTTATCGTATCAAGCATTTTTGACCATTATAAGGTAAAACCCTTTCCTCCGGTTTGCGTTGCATTGTGTGATGGGACTTGGGTCTTATGATGGTTTCATTTTTCTAAAAAGCATTGCGTTGTTTTAACAATTTACTTTAGTTTGTGCACCGGCAATCCATTGGAGTAAACCCGTTCCGCGTTAGCGGCGTGGTCCTTGGATTTGCTTATTACTATTAGTTAAATTAGTTAAGAATTATCACACCAGTCCCATGACTGACCTGTTGTTTGTTTCCACCTTTGCAAACTCGGGTGCCCTCCTTCCACACGGGCAGTCGAGTAGTTTGTCTACAGGTTCTTATCTCGAGTAGGATTCTGGATTGAAGCCTAAAGCTGTGTCCAGAGCATAGTTGTCTTCTGCTGCCTTAGTTATTTTATTTCCGCTACAATGTATTAAAATATTGTAATTTATCTTCCGCTGTAATATATCGATGTACTCTGATATTCTATACTCTGATGTTGTGTTATTATGATGTAATAAAAGTCAGCTGTTATTGTTCTGATGTGTTGTATTCCCAAAGTTAAAGTATTCGTGGATTTCCAACTTTTGGGTCAGACTTGTGTGGTTTATGGTCGATCCAAAGGGCGGGAATTTACGGATCTTTACATTGCGTCGCTCTCATCACCTCCCCATTGCACTTTGACTAGCTTGACCTCTCGATTCCTCAACTTCTTAATCTCCGAACCAAGAATGCATGTAGGAACTCTTCGAATCGTTGCATCACGCTCTATTTCCACCTCTCTAAGCAAGCTCTTCCAAAACTTGCTAATAAAGATAGGATCTCGATCGCTCACTATGCTAGAAGGAACACCGTGCAAACGAACTATCTCTCGAATGTATACGGAGGCTAACCATGGAGCAGTCCTCTTGCTCTTCACGGGAATGAAATGGGCGCTCTTAGTAAGTCTATCTACCACGACCCAAATCCCCGTATTACCCTTTCTTGATCTTGGTAAGCCATCAACAAAGTCCATCGAGACACTCTCCCACTTCCATTGTGGGACCTCCAATGGGTGAAGCAACCCACCGGGCTTCTTTTGCTCTACTTTTACTTGTTGGCACACCAAGCATCTAGCGACAAACTCGGCCACATCCCTCTTCATACCGGCCCAAAAGTAAACTCGTCTCATGTCCATATACATCTTATCACCGCCAAGATGAATGGTCATCTTCGAACGATGTGCATCATCAAGAATGGTCTTCCTCAAGTTCTCATCTCGTGGTACACAAAGTCTATCGTCCCTACATAACCAACCTTTATCATCTAGGGTATACCTACTGAGATGGCTTGATGACTCCACCCTTATGAGCTTCTCTACTAACTCAACCAACTGTGGGTCATCTCGCTGTGCCTCACCAATCCGTCCCAAAAGCGTAGGTCTAACCTCTAAGGATGCTAGCAAACTGGGTACGAAGTCAATGGAAGGTCTAGAGTCAAACGTAGGGATGAACTCTAAGCTTCGCCGCTCAACAAACAACGGACTCAAGGACAACCTTTTCCTACTTAAGGCGTCTGCCACTACGTTTCCCTTGCCAGGGGTATATGCTATCTCGAAATCGTAGGACGCTAAGAATTCCGTCCACCTGTGCTGCCTTAAGTTCAAGTCCTTCTGAGAGAACAAGTGCTTTAGCGATTTGTGGTCTGTAAACAATTTGAATTTTTCGCCAAGAAGATAATGGCACCAAGACTTAAGCGCGAAAACAATAGCGGCCAACTCTAGGTCATCTGTAGGGTAATTTCTGTCATGCACTCTCAACTGCCTTCCTCCATAGGCTATTACCCTACCCTCTTGCATTAAGATTGTGCCTAGTCCTGTCTCACAAGCATCGGTATAAACGGTAAATGGCTTACTCCCATCTGGCAACACTAAGACTGGGGCTGTGGTCAAAGCTATTTTTAAACGTTGGAACGCATCATCACAATCTACGTCCCACGTGAAAACTAGGTTCTTCTTCGTCAAGTGTGTCAATGGGGCTGATATCTTTGCGAAGTCCTTGATAAACTTCCTACAGTAGCCAGCCAACCCAAGAAATACCTCACCTCGGTAGCATTTTTATGGACCTTCCAATCTTGGATGGCCACCACCTTCATGGGATCCACAGCTATCCCCTCTTTGGAAACAACGTGCCCTAAGAATTGCACTTCCTTCCTCTAAAAGTGACATTTAGAAAATTTAGCTTTAAGGTTATGCGCTCGAAGGATCTCCAACACTTGCCTAAGATATAGGGCATGCTCTTCCTCGTTCTTAGAAAATATCAAGATGTCATCCACCAAGACCACCACGAATTTATTAAGGTACTCCCTAAACACCCTACTCATCAAGTCAACAAGGCATGCGGGGGCGTTTGTCAAACCGAAGGGCATCACAAGCCACTCATAGAAACCGTCCAGAATCCTAAAGGCAGTCTTTTCTATGCTATTCTCAGCCTCTCTCAATTGATGGAAACTAGTGGCAAAGTCCAACTGCGAAAACACTGAGGCGCCAACTAACTGATCGAAGAGATCGTCAATCCTTGGCAGTTGTAATAACCCATGTTTTGATAACGTGTTATAACTATAAATCAAGGCAGAATTAATTTTTAAAATAAGAATCAAGAGCAATGGGTTACACCATTACTTTCGTCTCGAAATTCTGCTTGGAAACGAGTCTGAATTTTCGAAAATCGGAGTCCGTATGACCAAGTTATGACCCTTCGAAGTTTCAGGAATTTTCAAGTTCAAAAACAGCTCAGAATTAGAATTCAAATTTCGAATTCAAACCCCAGAACGGACTGGGCGGGAAATTTCCCGCCTAGGACCAGGTCGACCTGGGGGTCGACCATAGTGTCGACCTGCCCAGGACCAGGTCGACCATAGTGTCGACCTGGTGGCCAAGCCCACTTTTGAAGCTGGGTTCACTCTGATGTTCCTGGTCTCGTTTTCTGTCTAAATTCGTTGGCCTGACCCTATATAAACAGCCCCTAACTCTAGTCTCTCTACACAAATTCTCTCTGTTATTATGCTGCTAAAACTCTGGTTGAAAAGTTAGAGAAAAGGGATTGCTTCTTCTCCAACAAGACTACGTGTAGAGTTTTGCTGTTTAGGGGATTTCTATTAGACTCGAGATTCAACATCGCCTCTTTGTTTTCTAATTCTCAAACCACGATCTATAAGCCCCAGTTACTTTTAGATCTAAACTTTAAACTTAATATGGACATGTTGTAAATTGAAATTGAACCTAAGTATGATAAATATCTTGGATCTATCATTGTATATCTTGGGCCTATTATTGTTCCTTTTGAATCTATTATTTTGAATCGACTATTATTCACCTTGAAGCTATTCATCTTGAATCTTGACTTATGGGAATATTTCTATGAAATTGATTTGGGGCCTAAACATGTTGTAAACCTAAACTCCTCATGCCCATGATGTTAACATGCCTGTGATGTTGAATTAATTGTTATTCACAAGTTTGGGGTTATTATCTTATGTCAACTGTTACCATGACTATCACCCTATTTTGCTAGGTTAGATATTTGAGACCACTATTCCATATGCCATTATTATTGTAGTCATTTATCTCAAACTATACCATGCTTGACTTATAATCACTTTTGCCACCTATGCCCGTCCTTTCTATGTTATTCCCTAATTAGATTTGTTTGTATCGATTCGAATTCACGTGCGATGGGAATACGATTTGGGTAGTTTTAGGCAAACCTGAATTTACTATAAACTTGAAACATGAACATTGTTATAACTTGAACCTGGATATGGACATGAACTTGACACGATTTGACATGAAACATGACATGAAAACTTGACATGAATTTAGACTCGAAAACCTGGACATGATACTTAGAATAAACTTGAAAATGGCCAACTCGAGGTTGGGTTGAGTTTGCAGTGTAAACCTGCCCGGAACCGCCCGGCGTATCCAATGACTGCAAACAATAGGATCCAATGTGGGTAGTTGGTCATATCGCACCTAAAACCCGAGGTTAGACTATGTCGTGGTGTAAATCTGCCCGGAACCGCCCGACAAATCTAGTGACCACAACAACTAGTCTAATGTGAGAGGTTGGTGTGCATTAATGAATTTATGCTACAGGATAGGGTTAAGTCATGAACCACTTGAATATACTTAACCAATTCGACACGATGATTTGGTAGGGTTAAGTCATGAACCACTTGAATACACTAAACCAACTTGATACATGATTTGGATAGGGTTAAGTCATGAATTTGAATGACAACACTTAACCCATTAGAAACCCTAGTTATGCGGTCCTTTTCAGCAGTAACCCACTTAGATGTATCACGATACCCTGGGACTAGGCAAGGTGTGGCACGATTACTGGGCTGATTGTAAGTGACCAGAACGACGGCTGAGTTGGTGCGCCATTATAGGTTCAGGCGGACTATGGTCGTGCACGTAGTCCGGAGTTGAAAAAGTAGGCATTGGGCACTAGTAGGTTTACAGTGTGCATGCTTGATTCGTGTCGGTGGTTGGCACCCTAGGTCTTGATACACCCTATGGTGGACCTAGCACAGGTGACTACATTTCGTGATTGGGCCGTATGACACAGACACATGACGAGCTAGAACTTGTAGGGAGCCGATCGATTAGTAGACCGTACCGTAAGACCCCGTAATGGGTCATTTCATGATATTGGGTCAAGGGATCATTTCATAGTTAATACTTGACATGGGTTAGAATACTAGGACAGTTGGTGCAACGAATTTTTAATATGCGATGCTTGACTTGATATATCTTGTTGTCTTAGTTATCTCGCCAGACTTATTATCATCCCTATGTTTACTTTCCGTTTACTCATGTCTTGTTAACTTTACTAGTTTTTATATTGAAAGTCACTAGGGCTTACCAGTCTTTACGACTGACCCTTTTTCTTTCGCCTCTTTTTCTTTCGTTTCCCCCCAGGTTCTCAGGGAAGAAATGCTAGCTCTTAGCTTGGATTTAGCTTGCTTTCTGTCAGCTCATATGCGGTTTGGTCTTGAGCTATGTTATAGCTGCACTTCTGCTATTTTTGGGGAATAATTTACTTTTGTTGTCTTCAGTTTATGCTTCTTTATTTAGAACTTGATGTAATGGAATAATTTGTACTTTGGATATATGAGGTTTTGACTCTTTTCTTGAAAGTAATGAAATTTGGTTTTTAATTTCTACCGCTGCTTTATTTATGTTTTGCCTTGGGATATCTCTGTGTATGTTTACCTAGATAATACTCCACCAAAACTAGTGCATTCCCTTTGTGAGTGACCCTAGCGGAGGTGGGGTGTTACATTTGGTATCAGAGCAGAAGGTTACCAGATGGGGCAAAAGTTTTAAAAACCTTCTAAAACTATTTTCCAAAGTCGTTTATAAAGAAGCATTTTTCAATAAAAGTTTTATGTTAAAAAAAAAGGTATTCCCCAAAAGCCATTAGCACTTTCCTTTGTTTCCTCGTTTGAATCTTTTTCTTTTCGTTTTTCAGCATGTCTGATCATAACCTTCCTGAGGGAGTACCCGTACCTGGATGGTTCCGAAGGTACTTAGAAGCTAGAGCCAACGGCGTGGGCCCGGCAGACATCCCTCCTCCTCCTCCCCCGGTGGCCGCGGTTCCTCCTCCTCCTGGTACCGCTTTTGCCAAAATATGCAAGGACTTTAAAGCAATAGGCGGCAAGAACTTCGTTGGAACTGAAACCTTCGTTGAGGCACGAAACTGGCTAAAGGAGACTGAAGACTTGTTTATTATCTTCGATGTGGAGGATCATAGGAAAGTTCAGTTGGCAGCATGGTTGTTGAAAGAGGAAGCTGCATTTTGGTGGGAAGTCACCAATGCTACCAGGCCATTTGAGACTTGTGCAGACTTTAGAGAGAGGTTTGGGATTAAATTCTTATCATCAGCAGAAGAGAACCTTCAGATGGAGGGGTTCCTAGCACTTAAGCAAGGGGACATGACCGTTAGGGAGTACGTGAATAAGTTTAATCAGCTTGTTAGGCTCGGACTGGACTTGGTTAACACAATTCAGAAGAAGGTTGTACGCTTTGCTCGAGGATTGAATGAGCCAATACACAGTTTGGCCTTAACTCATATACCCATGGGGGCGACCTTTGAAAGCTTGGTGGATATGGCTCTACTTCATGAGGAAGACAAGAATAGCAAGAAGGAGGTTAAGCCTAATGAGACTCAGAATAAGAAAGTTGACTTCAAGAAGGGAGGCAACAAGAATAACAAGAATAACAAGGGCAACAACAACAATAATAACAAGGCACGTGAGACAAGGAAGTGTAACTTTTGTGGGATTACGGGGCATATAGCCATGGACTATAGAAAGAAGAAGAGAAAGTTGGGTGAATGCTTTCATTGTGGAGATACTGGACACATCAACAAAGATTGCCCTAAGAAGCAAGCGCAGGGGCAAGGGCAGGCCCAGCGAGCAGGACCTTCTGGAGGTCAATTGCATGCTCTCAACACCACTCCAGCTCTTGAACGAGGTAGTAATATTTCTGTAGAAAGCCTTGTTTACATTTCTGAATTTCCTGTTCGAACCTTACTCTGGCGCATCGCATACTTTTATTTCTTATGATATTGTTGAAAATCTGCACCTATGTACTAGTCTAGTTGAGGATCCCGTTAGTGTTTCAAATCCAATTGGGGGCTCCGCCCATTTATCTATGATGTGTGTGGATTTGAGGATTTCTATCTTAAGCGTAGAATTCACGTGTAATGCTTATGTTCTCAGATTTATGGGATACGGTTTGATCCTAGGTATGGATTGGCTGTCCAATTATGGAGCCATTCTTGATTGTGAACGAAGGGTAGTGAGGCTCATGACTCACCTTGGTAATACCCTTGAAATTTCTTGTAACCCTAAGGGTCCGGTTATGTTGTGTTATCTTGAATCTCTTGACTCGTCCATCGACAATTTGCAATATGCAAAAGTGGTCCGAGAATATCCAGATGTCTTTGATGAGGTGAAGGGGTTACCTCCTAAATGCGAGATAGAATTCCGAATTTATTTTGTTGATAATGCCAAGCCAGTTTCATTGCCCGTTAGGCACATGGCCCCTCGAGAAAGAAGAGAGCTCAGTAAACAAGTTAAGGAGTTGCTTGAGAAAAAATTCATAAGGCGAAGCATTTCTGAATGGGGTGCTCCGGTGGTATTCGCTACTAAGGCGGATGGTTCGCTTCGTCTATGCGTAGATTATCGTGAGTTAAACAAGATAAATAAGAAAAATAGACACCCACTACCAAGAATCGACAATTTGTTTGACCAGCTTGTGGGAGCATCTGTTTTCTCTCAACTCGATCTAGCCACAGGATTCCATGAGCTTAGAGTGGCTGAGGATAGCATTGACAAAACTGCATTTAGGACTCCAGATGGGTTCTTCGAATGGCTCGTCATGCCGTTTGGGTTAACGAATGCACCCGCGTACTTTGTAGATTTGACGAGAAGGGTGTTTCGGGAGTTCCTTAACAAGTTTGTAGTGGTTTTCATGGACGATATTTTGATCTTCTCAAAGGATGAAGAAGAGCATGCTAGACATCTCAAGGAAATCATGGATATGCTTAGAGCATACCAGTTAAAGGATAAGTTCTCAAAATGCCATTTTTGGAAGAAGGAAGTTCGGTTTCTTGGACATGTAGTTTCTAAGCAAGGCATAGCCATAGACCCAGCAAAGGTAGTTGCAGTGCAAGACTAGAAAATTCCTAAGAACACAACGGAGGTGAGAAGCTTTCTCGGTTTGGCAGGCTACTATAGGAAGTTCATTAAGGACTTCGCGAAGATTTCAGCCCCTCTTACTAGGTTAACGAAGAAAAACCTAGCGTTTGCATGGGACATAGAATGTGAGATTGCTTTTCAGAAACTCAAGAGAGCCCTCAGCACAGCTCCAGTTTTGGCATTACCCGACGGAAGTAAGATGTTTACGGTGTACACAGATGCGTGTAGCACAGGATTAGGAGCTGTCCTAATGCAAGAAGGGAAGGTGATATGCTATGGAGGTAGACAACTTAAAGTTCATGAGAAGAACTATCCCACACATGACTTGGAGTTGGCGGCGATCTTTTTTGCACTTAAATCTTGGCGCTATTATCTTATAGGGGAGAGGTTCGAGCTGTATACCGACCACAAATCGCTTAAGTACCTCTTTTCACAGAAAGATTTGAATCTAAGACAACAGCGGTGGATGGAATTCTTGGCATCATATGACTTCGATATAGCTTATACCCCTGGCAAGGGTAACGTGGTGGAGGATGCGCTAAGTAGGAAAAGGTTGACCTTGAGCCCCTTGTTTGTTGAAAGGAAAAGTCTATAGTTTATAGCAACCTTTGATTTTACACCTGCTGTTGAGTCATTGACTGTTACGTTAGCATCTATTGAGTTAAGACCTACACTTCTAGATCAAGTAGGGACTTCACAGAAGGAAGACCCACAGATAATCGAAATCATGGACAAGCTGATTAGTGGTGAGACGTCAAGTCACCTCGGTAGGTATGCCATAGATGACAAGGGATGGCTAAGGCGTGATTGAAGGCTACGTATCCCACAAGTGGGAGACTTAGTAAGGAAAGTCCTCGAGGAGGCGCATCACTCGAAGAAGACTATACATCTCGGAGGGGATAAGATGTACAGAGATATGAAACGCATTTTCTTTTGGGCTGGAATGAAAAAGGACATGGCAGAGTTCGTTTCAAAGTGCATGGTGTGCCAACAAGTAAAGGCCGAGTCGAAGAAGCCCGGTGGGCTATTACATCCTTTGGAGGTTCTGCAATGGAAGTGGGAAAGTATATCGATGGATTTCGTGGATGGACTGCCTAGGTCAAGGAAGGGAAATACTAGCATACGGGTCATAGTTGATAGACTCACGAAAAGCGCTCACTTCATTCCGGTGAAAAGCAAGAGAACCGCATCATGGCTAGCGTCTATTTACCTTCGAGAAATAGTACGGTTGCATGGGGTTCCTTCTAGTATAGTTAGTGATCGTGACCCGATTTTCACTAGCCAGTTTTGGAATAGTCTGCAAGAAGCAATGGGTACACGACTGAGTTTAAGCACAGCCTATCACCAGCAGACGGATGGACAAACTGAAAGGGTAAATAGGGTACTAGAGGATTTTTTGAGGCTATGCATTCTTGACTTTGGTGGTACTTGGGAAGACCATCTTCCTCTCGTGGAGTTTGCATATAATAATAGTTACCAACCTAGCATTGGAATGGCACCGTTCGATGCCCTGTATGGAAGACCGTGCAAGTCACCAACTTGTTGGTGGGAGACGACAGACAGGCTTATACTTGGGCCCGACATGATAAGGGACACTTCTGAGAAGGTTGAGTTGATACGAAGACGGATGAAAACGGCCCAAGATAGACAGAAATCTTATGCGGACAAGAGAAGGATAGACCTAGAATTCGAAGTCGGAGATATGGTCTTTATAAAAGTTTCTCCTTTACGCAATGTGGTTCTTTTTGGAGCGGTTGGAAAGCTAGCACCAAGGTTCGTAGGACCGTTCCCTATCACTGAGAGGATTGGGCAGATGGCCTATAAGGCAGACTTACCCGAGAAGCTGACCGGAGTACACAATGTCTTTCACGTCTCGCATCTCCGAAAGTGCTTATGAGTCGGCCGAAGTGGTTGAGCTAAGCATCCTTGAAGGCGTAGAAGTGGAAAAAGAAGCAACATTAAGGCGAGTTCCGATTCGTATCTTAGGAACGGAGATCAAAAAGTTAAGGAATCGAGAAGTCAAGCTAGTTAAAATACAGTAGAGTGAAGCCCAAGAAGACGCAACTTGGGAAACCAAAGAGAAGATACACGCGCTTTACCCATTTCTTTTTGAGGGTACATTCTCGATCTCTTTTTTCCTATAAACTTGAAAACCTTCGTTTCATGCTTTCACTACCTATGTTTGCCTTGTTATCTTCTCGATCTTATCTTGAGAACCTTAGGTAGAACCATATGGATGTAAACATGTGATTGAAACATGTTATGGTTGATGTTTGCACATGGTTGCAAGTGTTTGCAAGTGATTGCTAGTGGATGCATGACACACATTAGGCACCAGATCGGCTCAGTCACATTTTCATGTTGCATATGCATGAGTGCTTATACTTGTACATGGATGGAACCTGTTATGCTGCCACTTGGATGTTGCATATGAATGAAGGTTTGTGCACTCATGTAGAGATTGTAAAGTATGTTAGGAATTTTGCATACATGTTGGATTCATTACACTAACATATTTTGCATTAAGGAGGTCTACTGAACCAGTAACCGCCTGATCTTTTGCATTCGATAAGTACATATACACACACTTTCTGCATATGTTCATACAACACTAGAAATCTTTTAAGGACAATGGTTGCTCGTGGATGATGTTTTGAGTAGATGGATGATGGATGGTAGGACACATGCTCCCTAACTTAGAGATTTCGGGGACGAAATCCCTTAAGGAGGGGAG
>JASFAX010004040.1:0-40597 GCA_030737875.1 Allium sativum | reverse complement strand
CAAGAAAACCAGAACCGAAAGGTGCGAAGCTGCCGACACTATGCTATTGCATCCGAAAGAGGCTTCCATTGAGCTAATAACATAAAGGGGCCCAATTTGTCTATAGTTCCCTAGGAATCACATTTTGGGGGACCTTTTCTCATTCTCCAACTTGTACTCATTTCTTATAGAGTAAACCATAATTTCTAAATCAATTTGGGGATTTCCTTTGTAAAACCTTATGTATTCAAACCAAGGAGCAATAAAGAGTGAATCGAAACTTAGCATATTTTCTATGATTTACCTTATTACTTCTTTCACCTATTTCCGTATGCCTTCTCAATAACAGAAGGAAGGTTTCGGTCTACTCTTATTAATACGCTAATTTGGGTCAAGAGGCTTTAATCTTCATTGTTGGAAATAGAATCCGATATTGATACTCAGGATGGTAACTCGAGTTGGCCACCTAAAAGTCTTCAAACGAAAGATAGTGATCATCTGTATTGCTCAAGGAGATTTTATTAATCCATGTGCACAAAGTTTTTGCTCATTATTCTGATAAAGTATGTAGTACAAATAACCACACTGCTTCATTGCAAAGAAAATACAAAATGAGTTGTACTTTCCTTAACACCTTGCATGGGAACACTCTTAAAAAGAGTTTTTATTGAGTAGGATAGTTATTCCCCAAAACATGAAATATGAATGAACATATTATCTTATCATATATTCACTTATTGTGTAATTGCGACACAGATTTCATCTCATAGAGAATGAGCAAAATTCTCATGTATATCTTATAAAGCTAACTTTAGACAATTTGTGTTAAGCTTGTGTAGAACAGGTAATAAGACTGTACGAAGAAAACATTCCTGTCAAGAGAAAAGATCGCATATCGGGTGATATCCACACAATCTGTAATCTTGTTTACAAAATCATTTCATAGATTATTACATACATACTGCTACTACATGATACACAAACACTCTGTCACAATTATCAAGTAAAGGAGTCACGCAGTAGCTAGGACCTTTAATCCGAGTCAGGATTCTTTAAAACATATTCTAAAGATTTATAACATGCTTTCGTGTTCTCCAATTCAATTTCTAATTCATCAATTCGATGAAGAAATTTGCTTATTTCTTTATCCGAATTGGTAGAGGGGTTGACCCTTAATTGCCTTTGCAGTATGAGGATAGTCTTTTTTTCCTTAAGTTGACTCTCTAATGGACACTTGTTTGTTCAAATTCCTGTTAGCTATCTTTTGGAGATAGTATGTCCTTTCCCTTCTAGCAGTGGAAACTTCCTTAAAGATATCCTTCTAATCTACAATTACCAGTGATTCGCCCCTAAACTGAGAAGAGGGAGTCTGGAATTGATTCCTCTGCTCGCAAATAAGATAAGATACAACAATGTACAAAATATAACTGTCAAGAAATGACATTAATAGCATTTTGCTCTTTAAAGAAGGATTACTGCATGAACTTTACCCAGATAAGTTTTGAACTAACGTAGTAATACACATCTCCACAAATTACAAAAGTATAAGCTTTCTTATCAATACAACTGTCGTTTTGTAATATACATCAATACAACATGGTTGATCACAAGTCTTATCAAAACTGGATCATGAGTGTTTCCCGGAAAGTTGAAAGGAAGTCAAAAGTATTTTATGTAAATACGTCTAAGTTTTCCTACAAAGTAATACTCCCTAGGATTATGAGACGGACTTGTTGAAATTCCTTCTTTTAAATCTAAAAGCAATGTATGTGAAGCACTTCTTAAAATTATATCTTTGTGGGAATAAGGTTCTATCATGATAGTAAGAAATTATTCATTGTCATAAACTCAAGAAGGAAGAAAACACTTCAAAAGTGAAAGCCATACCTTTGATGTAGGAATGCCAGGTTGCACGGGAGGTTCCTTTTCTTTCAGCTCAACAGAACCATCCTTCTTGGTAGGAGCCTTAGTTGGATCTTGAGCACATGGGGTGCTTAAAGGATCAAAGTTGGCTCCCTCAAAATTATGCATTCCCCTGGTAGCTGAAGGTGAGTTACCGCCATCTTTATCAGACTCATCTCGTCTACTTCCATCGTCGGCCAACATCATCATTTAAGTATTCAACTTCATCATCGGAATCATCAGGCAAGTCCTCAATATATAAAAGGCTTTCAAACTTGGACTTGTCTTTCTTTGACACTTCGGACCCCCGTTTAACTAATTCAATCCTTTCCATGACTTTACACCGAACGGAAGGATGAACAGAAGTGAACTCGATCCCTGGAAACCTTTTGAAATTATGGGAGAATGCAAGGAAAAGAGCATCTTCATAATACTCCATGACAATCTTCGGTAGATTATCTTTCAAAAATTTAGATGTCATGCTTCTGGCCTCATGAATTATTCGCCTTACATTAGAAAGCTTGTCATCCATTTTTTTTAACTCATTAGCATAATCGGCTGCCATCTCCACCTGCTTGTTCTTGAGAATTGAAACCTGATCAGATAAACTACCTTTGTCATGCTTTTCCTTCTCAAGAGAGGCATTTAATCTCTCACATTCACCATCTCTCTTTGCCTTCTATTGGGATAAGGTGTCAACTTTGGCCTTCAAGGCGGTGTTCTCTTCCCTTAGTGGGATAATCTCAGTAGAAGATGCAGGAAATATTCTCCTAAAAAAGAGCTAGCTTTTGGTCACCTAAAAAAACAATATCAACCTTTATGCAGAAACAACAGAATGAAAGAGGAACCAAGAGGGATAAATTCAGACCAAAAGTTGTTTCTTGACAAGTTGTTGGTAGAAATTCTCCAAATCCAAAGGCATGGAGGGCAACGAAATGTTAGCAACTTCGATAGAGGAGAGATCAAGACTCACAAATTATCAAAATCTAAAATCGACGAAAGAGGACAGGAAGAACTATTATGCTGAGAGGATGAAGATGGAAGTGAATTATGTTCCCTCGTATCAAATGAACTTGGAAGTTAGGACATCAAAGAATCACTTGCGAGTTTGTTTCTAGGAGACGCTTCAGGTGCAGAACTAATGTTAACACCTAATTTCTTACATCAAATATGAAGAAGAGGAAGCTTTAAAGCCGAATGGGTAAAGAGGTTTCGGACAGCGGAATCAGATTTGTGGAGAAAAGAGCGAACCTAAGGAGTTACCAGAAGCAAAGTCCAAAAGCCAACAACAAAGATGCAAGGCAAAGGGGAAGAGCCGAAAGTAGATGCCGACAGCCAAGAAGAATCAGAACACAACAGTATCGGTCCAATACCAATAGCTAAAGGTAGAAAGTAGCATTGAAGATTCCGAAAGGGCATGACAGAGGAAAGATCAAGGTCGATATGAGTAAAGAATATATCGGCAAGATAGTGCTGACATTAAAAGGTGATAGAGTAGCAATCCCGGAAGCATTGCACCTGATATCGGATGCCAATGACAAGAGGATTACCTAAAGCATGTAATCTGAAACGTAAGCAGAAGAAGGAAAAAGCCTACAGATACCTACTTAGTACCAACGCCAACATCAAGAAGCATCTTCAACTCACTTTGGAGGGTGTTTCAAAAACCTACGTTTATAACTAAAGACGAATACATATGCCAAAAGCCAAAACCGACACCTTTTACCGCCACCAAAGATTCCATAATCCATTGCTTAAGCTGAAAGGTATAAAGGCGGACCAAGACCAGAGGTCTCAAAACCGAAAGCGACTAAGGCCAAGCTCAACTTCCAAAATCAAATTACTGGAAGGTATGACACTGGAACCACTATCGAGAGTCCAATATTGATATTCTGAAGGCAAAGAAGCATCCACTACAACAAAATATGATATTAATAACGCTTTTTAATAACACAGTTTCCTGAACTGTTATTAATTACACTTAATTCCTTTTTCCGCGCTTGATTTCTTTTACTCACATCAGTGTAACGCTTCTATTGACCGTTTCCCTCCATCTTCACGAATTATTCCATCTCTCCCTCCAAAAACATTCTGCTTAGTCCTAAAACAATGTCTCACAAAAAACCACCGATCTGTCGGATTTTCCCAAAACCACCGATCCGTCTACAATCTCCTCAACCGTTTATCGTCTCTCTCCCTCCAAAACCATCGATCTGTCGAAGCTAGGGCGGCGTGTTTTGGATAATCTTCAATTTGGATTCGGTATGCGAACCTGATTCTTTTGTAAAGTTGTTAGTGATTTAAATGGTGAGATTTGAACCGATTATAGATTTACAAGTATGGATTTGTAGATTAGCGTAAACTGCGTAAATGGAATATGGATTTACGATTTAGGCTTGCCGTTTTTAGGGTTTTGTTGTTTTCTATCTATTGCGATTAGTGTGTCACGATACAACATTCTAGTAATCTGGTAAAACTGGTTGTATGTCGTTTGATCTTGATTGGGAAAGCTATGGCCTTTTTTACTTAGATTTTTGCCAAATGTATTTTCCCCCATTCCGATTTCACTCACTCAAAGTTTCGTTTTGTGATGTCAGTATTTTATTCTCCTGTTCCTAAAAGTGAGATGCGATTGAGAAACAAGTGGGGTTCAAACTATACTCTGAATTGTTCTCTCAACTATTATGACCCGAATGACATGTTCAATTTTGAGGATTAATATTGGTTCAGATTAATGTCATGTACTTCAAATATTATGTCTTTAACTACTATTCCCGATGATTATGGGCCCCATGACTAAACATCTTAAAGAAAACGATCTAATTTGCGACTCAGTCACACATGCACCTTCAGATTTATAAGATTCAGACCGTGGTACAATAAATTTTGAAACTATTTTTTGCGAGAAGTGTGTGCGTGACTAGACTCGAAACTGAGTCTGTTGCCAGACCTAGGCATTCTTTTTCATTGCGCTACACTTTCAGTAGAGCCACAACTGTGGACATGTTCATTTAAATTTTTTACTTCTAAACTTCGTGCTGACATAAATTGGATACAAATACTTGGGTAGAATTAATGTGAAGTTCTTATTATTGAACATGTGCAAATACTGGGGTCAAATAAATTATCGTATAATTCACCTATTTGACGTGAATTAACAGTCTTACAAGATTTTAATTGTTGGTTCGGAATAAGTATTGTGATTATTTTATACTTTCATAGTCCACTTATTTTAACAGCCTTACAATGATTATGTCAATGTACACAATAACATCGTCATCAAATCATAATAAGTCATATTTATTTTATACTTTCATGTGTTTGGAAGAGTTTGACAATTGACACGAATATACGCATTATTAAGTTTAAGTGGCTAAAATATAGCAGTATACTATTATTAACAATTTTACAAAAATATTCGATAGTAGATTAATTTAGTGTCGCCGAGAAGTAAAGTATTTTAGAACATGTAATTACCAAATCTCTAATAATAGTTGGTATATGATTGGAGTTTTGTTATTTCAATGCAACTTATATACATCTGGTTATCAAAGCAGCACACAAATATTTTGCTTATTACACAAAGAGGTGGATTTGTGGATCCATTTACAGTTGTAAGATGTAACTTTCACTATTACAAGCATATTAGTACGAAAGAAATTGTGACACTGAAAGGCATGGTAGTAAGCAATGTTACAAAGATTTGTCTGGGAGTCTTCGCAATGAATAATTTTCCACGTCTGCATAGTAGTAGCAATTACTAACTTCTCGATAGAATCTCCTAATTTGATTAGCTTATATCTCCTAAAAGGAATATTTTTGTTTTTAACAAATTGTGTAACCGTCAATGTTTTGATTTCTATTCAGTCAGTCATATATTTCAAAAGAGATTCCACTGTCTGTTCATTATATTTCAAATTAAATCTAACTATTACCTATAATAATAGAAAGTAAAATAGAAAAAAAAAACTTAGGTGGAATGCTTCATTTTGTTTTAAATCCGATGTGGAATTCAATAGTCGCCCCTTTCTGTTTTCGATAAAACGTTCTGCTTTATTCCTCGGTTACTAAAAAAAATTTGCGCAACTGCTAAAGTTCAATTCTTCCGCTACCCAAAACATAACTTCCTTCTTCCGCTCTCTTCCCCCTAGATCCAACTTCTTTCCATCATACGTCGGCCAACCCAAAATTTATTGGTTGTTTTTTTTATTTCTGACGACATGCCGATTTGTTGATTACATCCACATCGAGTTGCAGGAGTGGTTCCGTGGTTGTACGTCTGCCGATTTTTTCAATTTGCAGCAGTTGATCAAGTTGCGGGAGTAGTTCCAAATCATAAATTGGTGGACACTATCTCTTTTGGTGTTACAAAGTATGTTAAAGTTGTTTACTTTTTATTCTTCTCATTTTTAAGTGTCTGGATCGGAATTGTATAGTCATAAGTTGAACTAAGGAATCGATGATCGATTATAAAATAAAAGCGAAAATTTTATGTATACAAATGTTTCATGTCGGTTGTTTTCAAGAATATAATCAGATATATTTGCAGTTTGGATTCTTAGGTACAAGTGGATATGGTACCCTGTTGGAAATATAATACAATTTGGTTTGACAAATAAGTTTCAATATGCATGAAAACTCATGCAAATCCAATAATTTTTTGATAAACATACCATACGGCAAACTGTTGTAGACCAAACGCCAGAGTTATTTGGTGATTGTGAATGTTTAAATGTGCATGCACACTTAAATATATTGATAGTTTTGTTCATGTATTTATTTTTAATAACATCAATTTATTTATTTGCGGTATCTTATTAGAAAACCACTTGGCTTTTGTCCACATAATCTGGGGTACTAGGTACAAACATTTATCTGAACAATTTGGCTTTAGTTTTTGTAGATTTAAATAAATTTCAAACACTCTTTCAAATCAAATCTGTTGTCATTCCAAACACTTGTCTTAATAAGAAATCTTCTTGGAATATTAAAATATTCCACATTTCTATACATACATATATAACATTATTATTTTTTGTTAAGAATATTTGGTGCTGTTAATTTGAGTTTTCAAAGAATACTACATGGATGGTTGACATAGGTATTTAATCACAAGGCAAATGTAAATTTGAGTAGGGTGATTAATTTGGAATTGTGTGGTAGTTCTAATCATTGAGTTAATTTCTACTTGGTACTTGCATAACTAGCGATGAGTAAGAGGGTGCTATCTAACAATTGAGATGGCAATTGAGTAATTGATGGATCCATCCACCCGCAACATTAGAAATATTGACTTGCTTTTCCATGAGGTTAGATTTCAATTTTTGTTCATTTTTTACCTGTTCAATTTTTATTTTTATCATGTATTTAATTCGGATTTTGGTGGATGCGCGATTCACGGAAGATGTAACTTGATATGGAAAGATTTGTTTAGAATGTTTACTGCAGTAACTTTTCGTACATAGTTTTAAAATTGTGCATACTCGGTGAGTTTCACAGAATGAATTTAATATACATTCAAACATGCTTATAATTTAATCGATAGATTGTAAATATAACTTCAAAGGGTTGTGCCACACATTTCTCAGGGTTGGAAATGCATTGTAAATATATACGCATACATAGGCGCATCTAACTTTAGTTTTCTATGCTCAGCCTTCTGTTTTCAACACTTTAGCATAACTTAAAAGAAGCATGGTTCAACGTCAAGCATTCTAGGTTTGATTATTACAATTTGAAGAAGTTTTTTTTTTTTTTTTTTTGCGATGCTTGAATAAATAATGTAAAAGTGGTTGTATGTCACAAGATTTATTTTTTATACGCTACTTTCTTTTCTGATTAGATCACTGATTAAACAAATAAACTAGATTTACAGTAATAGAGTATCATTTATATGCATCATGTCTAGCAATTTAGAATTGCTATTTTTAACTTTGCCTAAGTTGCATACTCCAAGAACTTCTAATTTTAACTTTTTTTATAGTTCAAAGTTCTTCTCTGTTTTTGCATTCTTTGTTTGCAATTCATTACCCTTTAAGTTTTAGAAATTAACCATTTTGATAGGTTTTACTATTTTTAATGTCCAAATATACTACTTCCAGTTAGTTGCTTTACTTCCCAATCTGCAATCCTATTGAATTCATGCTACATTTCGAAACATTACCAACCTCTAAATCTATTTGATTTTTGTAGTAGAACATGAGTTCATGATTCAGGTGTGGTACTTGAAGGAATTCATCCAACTTTCGGACATCCGAGAAAGCCTAACACTAGAGTAATTAATGGTTGGTTTTACCATTGTTATTCACATAGAGAAAATGATTTACTATTAAATGGAATTGTATAGATATGCCAACAAAACAAGAGGTAAATAAGCAAAATATAGATGTTTCCAATGATATTGTCTACATGCTAACTACTGATATTTGATAACTAAATATAACTTGCTGATTTGTACTTATTCCCATTGACTTACATTTGCATAGTTGAAATTCTGAAGAAAATGTTTTTTTTATTTACTGATGCGGAAGCAAAGTTTGTACATTACATAATATTCATTTGTACATTGCCTTGTATTATATAGGCTAAAGGAAATATTGGGCTTGGCCCAAAAACTAAACAAGAAAATATAAAAGACGGTTTTATAGATGGAGCCGTCATTCTCATTTGCCCCCTTCAAACCCTACTTAGGGTTTGCTCTCGACAGAAAAATGGCGGCTCCTTTATCATCGACGCCTCCAATTGATGGACGATCTTCCTTCAGGCAGGCCTCCACGACAGATGAATCCAGCTAAGCTTGAGTTTAAAACGCTCAAGACCTCTGGGTTTGTTGAGAGAGGTTTGAATTGATGAATCAGAGTTGATCTATGTCGATTCTGAAGAAAACTTGACTGAGGGAGTTGATCTGACAACAATCGGAGGCCCTATCAACAAGAGAAGTTTAGCTTCGTTATACATCTGGAACATAAATCAATCTGTCGGATCTTTGAGCTTTATTGACCACATCGACGTTCAGTTCTTCTTTGAGCTTGACGAAGCTAGGCTTTGACAAGGGTTTTGTAAGTATATCTGCTTTTTGATTCGCAGAAGGTATATATCCAATTTTTAACTTTCCTTTAATAACTTGTTCTCTGATAAAATAGAGATCTAGCTCAATATGCTTTGTTTTGGAATGTAACACTGGATTTGAAGATAATGAGATTGCACTAACATTATCACACCATACTGTTGGATGCTTAGATGAAGTAATCTTTAATTCACTTAACAAAGATTGTATCCACATGACTTCTGTTGTACAACTTGCTACACTTCGAAATTCAGCTTCAGTGCTTGATCTGGAAACAGTATTTTGTTTTTTTGCACACCAAGACACTGGATTTTGACCTAAAAATATACAGAAACCTGATTTCGATTTTCTGTCATCACAGTCTGTTCCCCAATCTGCATCTGCATATGCATTAATGTTTAATGAATTACTTGTCTTTAGGATTAGACCATGATCTATAGTTCCTTTGAGATATCTGAGAATTCTTTTGACTGCTTTCCAATGATTGTCCAATGGATTTTGCATATACTGGCTTACTTTATTAACACTATAGGCTATGTCAGTCTAGTTATTGTGGCATATTGGAGAGCCCCAACAATGCTTCTATAAAATTTTCCATCTTGAAATGTTTCTCCTTTGTGTTTAGATAATTGTGTGCTAATAACCATTGGAGTAGGTAGACATTTATATCCTTTTTGTTTAGAGCAATAACCCAAGAATGTACAGGCAGTCGACCTGTAATCTAGTTTATGATTATTATATGATCTTAAGCAAGGAAAACATTCACATCCAAACACCTTCAAATGTTTATAATCAGGTGTAATTTTAGTTAACATTTCTTGAGGACACTTGAACTTTAACACCTTAGTAGGCATTAAGTTAATCAAGTGAACTGCAGTATAAAAAGCATCTGCCCAATATTTAAATGGCATTGATGCTGATGCAAGTAATGTTAATCCTGTCTCAACTATATGCCTATGTTTCCTTTCTATTAGGCCATTCTGTTCAGAAGTATAGGGACAAGTAGTTCTATGACTGATACCTTTTCTTTCAAAAAAGGTTTTTAGTGGTAAAAACTCTCTACCACTGTAACACCCCGCCTCCGCTAGGGTCACTCGCAAAGGAATGCACTAGCTTTAGAGGGGCATTATTGGTAAACATGCACAGAAATATCACAAGACAGAACATATAACATAGCGGAAGTAAAATCAAACTTTCATAAACATTAATAATTAAGGTCTAAAGCCTTTTACATCAGAGTACATCAAAACCTGTCTTGCAATAATAAAGAAGCATAAAGACTTTTTCATAAATTATTCCCCAAGTAAAAACAGTAAAGTAGCCATAGCCAAGGAAAGTCCAAGCCATCCATGATGACTTTCAAGCAGAAGAAGTCCGAACTAAACAGCAGTATTTCCTCCCTGTAACCTGGGGGGGAAACAGAAGAAAAGAGGCGAAACAAAACGGGTCAGTCAAAAAGACTGAGTAAGCCCTATCTACTATTAGCATAAAAACTAGTAAAGTTAACTGACATGAGAAACTGAGATGAACATAAGCATGATAACAAGATAGATAAGCTAAATCAAAATAACAGGATGAACTACTGAACTCAGATAAACTAAGGTGTCATGATAAATTACGATGTCAGGATAAAACAAGGTATCACATCGTCAGGTTTCTATCAAGTATAATATCCCCAAGATATCTATCACGTATAACGTCCCATGGTATCTATCCTGTACATCTGCTCTGCACCTACCGTACTAGTATCCCAACTGTATCATGTGTTATCCGTGAATGACCCTTACTCAAAAGTCGTATAATGGTCCATGTCAACCTAATATATCGCATATATAGGTTACTCAACTCGTATGTTTTATTCCATGAAAGTGTTCAGTCCCTTGCCGTAGACCATACGGGCTTTCCCATGAGGTTCTATACTACTTTAACATAGTTCCAGGATCCTTAAGATCGGTTTGGACTGTTACCCTAAACCTAGCTAGGGTCTTCCAGCATGAATTATCGTTTGTACAACTAGGACTTATGCTACCTAGGGCTACTAGGGATTACGCTTACCTATTGCACGTTTTCGTATCTCGGTTCTGGTTCAACCACCCAGGGCCACTGGGATTTACGCTAACCGTCAACCGCGCCCTTTTTCCCACGCATTCATCGTGAATCGTTTTCCATGACTGTATGCACATGTATCACATCGTGCCATCCGAGTCCTGTCACAGGGCAGACCAGGAAATACAGGACTCGGTCGGGAGCTTTCGATTTATCTGCCGATGCAGATGCTAAGGTCTGTTTTTCTATACGTGGCTATGGTCCCACGCGACCCCTCCCTCAACTAGTGAAAGACAAGACAGGATAAATCCTGTATGAGAACACAACACTGTCCAACCCACATCCAAGCCTTACCGCAACCATAATTAGATAGCAATTATGGTCTATTGGGTGTTCTCTGCCTTTCCGTACGTACACGCTTGACCAAAGATGGTAGGTAGCCTGACGAAAATGCTATCTAGGGTACGACCGTGTATCGTCGACTATCCCCTATCCATCCCCGTCTTTAGGTTGCTCGTATAACAACCAAGGCATACTCTTGGTTCTTCTAACGCAGACCTTAACCTCTCATGAGCCTAGTATGATCACCTGGCAGCTCACAGAGGGATCCCAAGAATATCCTCACGTTCCCCCGAAGCCGCTGCTTCGCTACCCAGTTCGCTGGAGCCTTTATCTAAATCAGATACTTGCTCCTACTCGTATACTTAAACGATGACCTACCGTATCAGGTTACTCATTTATCTATGAACTGGTCCAAATTTCCTTGACTAAGAATCATTACTTAGTTATTCTTCAACTAAGGTTTACCACTTAGCCTTATTCCCGTTATCCTTGTTAACTACGGTTACCCAACTAATCCTCCGAATTAGGGTTTATATAACAGATTAAGTGTCACTTAAGTTCATGACTTAATCCCGTCTACAAATCATGTCAAAATTGGCTAAGTATCCAAGTTCGAGACTTAACCCGTCTACAAATCATGTCAAAATTGGCTAAGTATCCAAGTTCAAGACTTAACCCTACAAACCATGCTCAAGTTGGTTAAGTATATATTAACTTGACCCTATCAAATTACTTAGTCAAACCGGTCAAGTGTATTCAAGCGATTCATGACTTAGCCTTATCATGTTTTCACGTTATATTGGTTAAGTATGGGTTAACTTAACCTCAATAAATTCACGAGTTAGATTGGTTAAGTATAGATCACTTAACCACATCAAATTAACGAGTTAGATTGGTTAAGTTTAGGTCACTTAACCACATCAAATTAACGGGTTAGATTGGTTAAGTATAGGTCACTTAACCACATCAAATTAACGAGTTAGATTAGTTAAGTGTTTAACTTAACCCCATTAAACTACCAAGTGGGATTAATTAAGTCTAGGCTAACTTAGCCCCATCCGATTATCATGTTTAGACTAGTTGAGTCTAATCTTAACCCCATCCATTAACTGTATCTTTCGGTTAAGTGTCATTAAGAAAACTTACTTAACCTTACCAAATTATCGTGTTGGATTAATTAAGTGTTGGTTAACTTAACCCCATCCACTAGTCGTATAAAAATGGTTAAGTGTCATTAGGCAAATCAAGTTACTTAACCTACCCAACCTTGTCATGTTTTGTTAAGTATCATTAGCCTAATCAATTTACTTAACCCCTTTGTCCATGTCATATTTGGTTAAGATTCATTAATCAAATTAACTTAACCCTATCATGTGGCATTAATTACTTAATGCACCCCAACCTCTCACATTAGACTTTGTTGTGGTTACTAGTTAAGCCGGTCGGTTCCGGGTAGCTTTACACCACAACTTGGTCTAACCTCGGGTTCAAGCACAACATGACCAACTTCTCACATTGGGTCTTATTGTTTGCAACTACTAGTTAGGCCGGTCGGTTCCGGGTAGTTTTACGTTGCAAACTCAACCCAACCTCGAGTTGGCCACACTTATATTATCTAAGTGTCATGTTCATCATGTTTCCAAAACATGTTACAAGTTTTTCAAGCATTTGGGTAGACCTAACTTAATAGGTAAATTCCCAAAGGGTAGACCTAACTTAATAGGTAAATTCCCAAGCTTGTGTTTTTATGCATACTTACATGTCAACTTCCATGTTATATTTCAAGTCATGTTTTCAAGTATAAACACATGTCATATTTAACGTTACACGTTGTCATGTTTATACCCATTTACCCACATCATGTTCATGTCATTATGTTTTCCCATAATGTGACCCCAACGCTTTTAAACTCGCATATACGTTCGCAACAACGTAATGGATTAAAAGAAGAGACTTGACAAAGGCATGACAAAAATGGATATTAAGCCACAAGTTAATCATGGTGGCAAATGAGGCACAAATGTGTTCATTAGCTTGCATGTTACATTCTTAAGCCTCAAAAACATGCATAAACCCAAACGTGGCACATAAACGAATCATGGTGACAAAAGACATGGAATGATGACTAGTAACTCGCATATATCATCATATAAGGGTTATGACTTCATATGCAAGTTGACATAAAGATTATGAAGGTTCTCATGTTGCATAATGCAACATTTCAACATAAAGGTTGTAGCTTTTAGCTCATGAGATCAAGATAATGACTTCATAAACTTGCATGACATGATAGCATGTATCATTCTCAATGATCAAACCCAAACTTGCAACATGAACATTTAACTTCATAGTTAATATCTAAGAGTAGGGAAAGGGCTTACATTGCTATGAAGGCACAAATCGATTAGATGAAAGATTGAGACAAAGCCTATGCATGTCATCATCCTAAAACCCAAAAATGAAAGCTCCAAATCAATCAAAACCCCATCTTTATGAACAAAGATCAAAGCTTTAGCCTTGAAATCAACTTGAGAGGCTCTCATACTAACATAGAAACTCTCTAACACTCTCATGATCATGAAACCTCTCATAGAAATGAAGTGGAGGCTAGGATTTTGAGTGGAGGCCATGAGAGGAGCAATTTTGCCATAGTTTAGTTGCATGAATGAATAATGAGGATTTAGGATAGGTTAGGGTCTTATTTATAGATTAGGCAAGTGTTTTAGGCCATAAGATTAAACCTAGATTCAATCCAAGCCATCAAAGCATGTCTTGGGGAAGAAGTCAAGTGTAGGAACCATCTAGGGCATTTAGATTAAAGATGAACCATGAGAACCATCCAAATGCAAAATCTGCATTTGAGCGAATCGGCCCACGGGTTGACAGCCAAACACCCTGGATTAACCCCTAGTCGACCCAGCGGGCTCGGGTCGACCTCAAAAATCGGCCGGTTCGGTTATTCCCCTCTCCCAATTCGCTGTTTTGAACATTTTTGCATATTTATTTATTTAATTTTCAATTATATATATATATATCAATATATATATATTTCTCTGCACAACCCATTTCGCTTAATTAAGTATACTTTAATTTGGGAATTTTTCGTGAAACTTCGCGAGGCCATATCTTGGTCATACGGACTCCGATTTTCGAAAACTCGGACTCTATTTCGCGTATTTTTCCGAGACGAACGCAATGGCATATCCCGTTTCCCTTGATACAGATTTTACAGTTTAATTCTGCCTCCATTTATGTTATAACAGGTTATTGAAAATACGGGTTGTTACATTCTCCCCACCTTTTAGGATTTCGTCCCCGAAATCTCCAAGTTAGGAAGAACATATCCTACCATCCATCATCCATCTACTCAAATCATCATCCACAAGAAACCATTGTCCTTAGATGATTTCTAATGCTGTATGAATATATGCAAAATGTGTGTGTACATGTTCCTTAGCTAATGCTAATGATCAGGCCTGAATAATCTTTCTAATGCAAAATATGTATAGTGCCATGAATCCAACATGTATGCAAATAGTCCTAGCCATATAGATACTATATGCGTGCACAATCATTCATTCATATGCGACAACCGCATGATAATACATTCGATTTCATCCATAAACAAGTATAAATACTCGTGCATATGCAATATGAAATGTGACCGAGTCGAGCTAGTATCTAATGTGTATTCGCGCATCCACGAGCAACCACTTGCAACCATATCAATCATAACATGTTTCTAATACATGTTTACATCCATAGGGTTCTACCTAGGATTCCCTGAAACAGGGTCGAGAAGATAAACAGGACAAACTCCTTACGGGGTTTGTAACAGAAAATAGGACCGAGAGGATGTCCACAAAAGATAGCCTACAAGTAAGCTCTACAGAAAACAGGGATCAAGGATATACTCCCAAAAAGAGATATCATGCGCGTATCTAGTCTTTGACCATCAAAGTCGTCTTTTAACTTCGCGATTTTGTAGCTTCTTATTCCTGTTTCCATAACATGAGCTGGAACTCATTTCTTCGTCGCCTCTCGTTCCACTTGCACTTATCCTTTTCCTAGAATACTTGACGCAAATATGACTGCGTACTCATGATCTCATGCAAGCTTTCCAAAATTCACTAGTGAATCTCGGACCTCGTACCACAGGGTATTTCTCGTAGAAGAACTTCCTCTTGAAAGTAAACAGATGCCAACCAGGTTATCAAGCGCACTTACTAGGCTGATCTCTATAACCCATGCATAAATGAAGTAAACCATCCGTCTTATCGGCGAACACCACTCGATCGGGCTTCAAATTTCCAATAAAGGCATCAAGGGATTCTAAGTAACTAGTCATGACAGAACCTCAAAAAGGTTACACGATACTTCGAGGGTATTACCAAGGCTAGTCAAATGGTCTAACTACCCTCCTATCAAAAACCGAGAGTGGCACCCCCTACTGGATAACCACTTCATCCCTAGAATCCATCCATAGCTTATAAACATAAGCATTATTTCCAAACTCAACACTTGGCATAGACATTCCCAAATCCAAACAAGTCATGTATAAATGGACTGATTCTCCAATAGGACTTTGAGACAAAAATGGGATTCTCTATTACGCTAGTACTTAAGGTGCAGAGACTCAACTATCGAAGCAGACTTAAATGATACGAACAACGAAGTCCTAACGGGATGATAGAGAAGAAAAGCTAAACCTTTAACAAGATCGTTACCCTCCTTCCGAGGTACTCTAGAAATGAGAGCATACTACTGCCCTCCCGATGATCTTGTCCTTGTCCCATAATACTTAACTATCCACCCCTTTTTACCATGCCAAAGGTACTCTCTCGTCATGGGTTTCGTTGTTCATCTTTCTCCCTCCTTTGAGGACTAAGCCATACCAACAAGTTGCTCATCCTTAAGCCCGTATCCTTTATCCTCTTTCTCACTATCCTTCCTTATAACGTGGCCACTGGTCTCCCGAGAACCACCTCCATCGCATGGAAAGCACTTTCGTAGATAGAAAAGACTAGTCGCAGTTAAAACCACTGTGACTACAGATGGAGGAAAGAAAGGAAAAGAGATTCAATTAAGGAAACGAGGATAGTGCTAATGGCCTTTGGGGAATAGCCTTTTTCTTTTAAAAGAAAATTTTCTTGAAAAATGCTTCTTTGTAAACGATTTTCAAATAGTTTTCAGAAGGTCTTTAAAAACTTTTGCCCAGTCTGGTAACCTTCTGCTCTGATACCAAATGTAACACCCCGCCTCCGCTAGGGTCACTCGCAAAGGAATGCACTAGCTTTAGAGGGGCATTATTGGTAAACATGCACAGAAATATCACAAGACAGAACATATAACATAGCGGAAGTAAAATCAAACTTTCATAAACATTAATAATTAAGGTCTAAAGCCTTTTACATCAGAGTACATCAAAACCTGTCTTGCAATAATAAAGAAGCATAAAGACTTTTTCATAAATTATTCCCTAAGTAAAAACAGTAAAGTAGCCATAGCCAAGGAAAGTCCAAGCCATCCATGATGACTTTCAAGCAGAAGAAGTCCGAACTAAACAGCAGTATTTCCTCCCTGTAACCTGTGGGGGGAAACGGAAGAAAAGAGGCGAAACAAAACGGGTCAGTCAAAAAGACTGAGTAAGCCCTATCTACTATTAGCATAAAAACTAGTAAAGTTAACTGACATGAGAAACTGAGATGAACATAAGCATGATAACAAGATAGATAAGCTAAATCAAAATAACAGGATGAACTACTGAACTCAGATAAACTAAGGTGTCATGATAAATTACGATGTCAGGATAAAACAAGGTATCACATCGTCAGGTTTCTATCAAGTATAGTATCCCCAAGATATCTATCACGTATAACGTCCCATGGTATCTATCCTGTACATCTGCTCTGCACCTACCGTACTAGTATCCCAACTGTATCATGTGTTATCCGTGAATGACCCTTACTCAAAAGTCGTATAATGGTCCATGTCAACCTAATATATCGCATATATAGGTTACTCAACTCGTATGTTTTATTCCATGAAAGTGTTCAGTCCCTTGCCGTAGACCATACGGGCTTTCCCATGAGGTTCTATACTACTTTAACATAGTTCCAGGATCCTTAAGATCGGTTTGGACTGTTACCCTAAACCTAGCTAGGGTCTTCCAGCATGAATTATCGTTTGTACAACTAGGACTTATGCTACCTAGGGCTACTAGGGATTACGCTTACCTATTGCACGTTTTCGTATCTCGGTTCTGGTTCAACCACCCAGGGCCACTGATTTACGCTAACCGTCAACCGCGCCCTTTTTCCCACGCATTCATCGTGAATCGTTTTCCATGACTGTATGCACATGTATCACATCGTGCCATCCGAGTCCTGTCACAGGGCAGACCAGGAAATACAGGACTCGGTCGGGAGCTTTCGATTTATCTGCCGATGCAGATGCTAAGGTCTGTTTTTCTATACGTGGCTATGGTCCCACGCGACCCCTCCCTCAACTAGTGAAAGACAAGACAGGATAAATCCTGTATGAGAACACAACACTGGCCAACCCACATCCAAGCCTTACCGCAACCATAATTAGATAGCAATTATGGTCTATTAGGTGTTCTCTGCCTTTCCGTACGTACACGCTTGACCAAAGATGGTAGGTAGCCTGACGAAAATGCTATCTAGGGTACGACCGTGTATCGTCGACTATCCCCTATCCATCCCCGTCTTTAGGTTGCTCGTATAGCAACCAAGGCATACTCTTGGTTCTTCTAACGCAGACCTTAACCTCTCATGAGCCTAGTATGATCACCTGGCAGCTCACAGAGGGATCCCAAGAATATCCTCACGTTCCCCCGAAGCCGCTGCTTCGCTACCCAGTTCGCTGGAGCCTTTATCTAAATCAGATACTTGCTCCTACTCGTATACTTAAACGATGACCTACCGTATCAGGTTACTCATTTATCTATGAACTGGTCCAAATTTCCTTGACTAAGAATCATTACTTAGTTATTCTTCAACTAAGGTTTACCACTTAGCCTTATTCCCGTTATCCTTGTTAACTACGGTTACCCACCTAATCCTCCGAATTAGGGTTTATATAACAGATTAAGTGTCACTTAAGTTCATGACTTAATCCCGTCTACAAATCATGTCAAAATTGGCTAAGTATCCAAGTTCGAGACTTAACCCGTCTACAAATCATGTCAAAATTGGCTAAGTATCCAAGTTCAAGACTTAACCCTATAAACCATGCTCAAGTTGGTTAAGTATATATTAACTTGACCCTATCAAATTACTTAGTCAAACCGGTCAAGTGTATTCAAGCGATTCATGACTTAGCCTTATCATGTTTTCACGTTATATTAGTTAAGTATGGGTTAACTTAACCTCAATAAATTCACGAGTTAGATTGGTTAAGTATAGATCACTTAACCACATCAAATTAACGAGTTAGATTGGTTAAGTTTAGGTCACTTAACCACATCAAATTAACGGGTTAGATTGGTTAAGTATAGGTCACTTAACCACATCAAATTAACGAGTTAGATTAGTTAAGTGTTTAACTTAACCCCATTAAACTACCAAGTGGGATTAATTAAGTCTAGGCTAACTTAGCCCCATCCGATTATCATGTTTAGACTAGTTGAGTCTAATCTTAACCCCATCCATTAACTGTATCTTTCGGTTAAGTGTCATTAAGAAAACTTACTTAACCTTACCAAATTATCGTGTTGGATTAATTAAGTGTTGGTTAACTTAACCCCATCCACTAGTCATATAAAAATGGTTAAGTGTCATTAGGCAAATCAAGTTACTTAACCTACCCAACCTTGTCATGTTTTGTTAAGTATCATTAGCCTAATCAATTTACTTAACCCCTTTGTCCATGTCATATTTGGTTAAGATTCATTAATCAAATTAACTTAACCCTATCATGTGGCATTAATTACTTAATGCACCCCAACCTCTCACATTAGACTTTGTTGTGGTTACTAGTTAAGCCGGTCGGTTCCGGGTAGCTTTACACCACAACTTGGTCTAACCTCGGGTTCAAGCACAACATGACCAACTTCTCACATTGGGTCTTATTGTTTGCAACTACTAGTTAGGCCGGTCGGTTCCGGGTAGTTTTACGTTGCAAACTCAACCCAACCTCGAGTTGGCCACACTTATATTATCTAAGTGTCATGTTCATCATGTTTCCAAAACATGTTACAAGTTTTTCAAGCATTTGGGTAGACCTAACTTAATAGGTAAATTCCCAAAGGGTAGACCTAACTTAATAGGTAAATTCCCAAGCTTGTGTTTTTATGCATACTTACATGTCAACTTCCATGTTATATTTCAAGTCATGTTTTCAAGTATAAACACATGTCATATTTAACGTTACACGTTGTCATGTTTATACCCATTTACCCACATCATGTTCATGTCATTATGTTTTCCCATAATGTGACCCCAACGCTTTTAAACTCGCATATACGTTCGCAACAACGTAATGGATTAAAAGAAGAGACTTGACAAAGGCATGACAAAAATGGATATTAAGCCACAAGTTAATCATGGTGGCAAATGAGGCACAAATGTGTTCATTAGCTTGCATGTTACATTCTTAAGCCTCAAAAACATGCATAAACCCAAACGTGGCACATAAACGAATCATGGTGACAAAAGACATGGAATGATGACTAGTAACTCGCATATATCATCATATAAGGGTTATGACTTCATATGCAAGCTGACATAAAGATTATGAAGGTTCTCATGTTGCATAATGCAACATTTCAACATAAAGGTTGTAGCTTTTAGCTCATGAGATCAAGATAATGACTTCATAAACTTGCATGACATGATAGCATGTATCATTCTCAATGATCAAACCCAAACTTGCAACATGAACATTTAACTTTATAGTTAATATCTAAGAGTAGGGAAAGGGCTTACATTGCTATGAAGGCACAAATCGATTAGATGAAAGATTGAGACAAAGCCTATGCATGTCATCATCCTAAAACCCAAAAATGAAAGCTCCAAATTAATCAAAACCCCATCTTTATGAACAAAGATCAAAGCTTTAGCCTTGAAATCAACTTGAGAGGCTCTCATACTAACATAGAAACTCTCTAACACTCTCATGATCATGAAACCTCTCATAGAAATGAAGTGGAGGCTAGGATTTTGAGTGGAGGCCATGAGAGGAGCAATTTTGCCATAGTTTAGTTGCATGAATGAATAATGAGGATTTAGGATAGGTTAGGGTCTTATTTATAGATTAGGCAAGTGTTTTAGGCCATAGGATTAAACCTAGATTCAATCCAAGCCATCAAAGCATGTCTTGGGGAAGAAGTCAAGTGTAGGAACCATCTAGGGCCTTTAGATTAAAGATGAACCATGAGAACCATCCAAATGCAAAATCTGCATTTGAGCGAATCGGCCCACGGGTTGACAGCCAAACACCCTGGATTAACCCCTAGTCGACCCAGCGGGCTTGGGTCGACCTCAAAAATCGGCCGGTTCGGTTATTCCCCTCTCCCAATTCGCTGTTTTGAACATTTTTGCATATTTATTTATTTAATTTTCATTATATATATATATATATATATATATATATATCAATATATATATATTTCTCTGCGCAACCCATTTCGCTTAATTAAGTATACTTTAATTTGGGAATTTTTCGTGAAACTTCGCGAGACCATATCTTGGTCATACGGACTCCGATTTTCGAAAACTCGGACTCTATTTCGCGTATTTTTCCGAGACGAACGCAATGGCATATCCCGTTTCCCTTGATTCAGATTTTACAGTTTAATTCTGCCTCCATTTATGTTATAACAGGTTATTGAAAATACGGGTTGTTACAACCACCATCTGTCTGAAAAATGTTTACCCTATTTCCAGTACTGTTTTCAACTTTATTAATATATTGAATAACAACACTACTGGTTTCAGATTTTGATTTTAACATGTAAATCCAGACAAATCTTGAGTAAGCATCAATAATTGAAATATAATACTTGTGCCCATAATTAGAACTAATATGTGTTGGACCCCATAAATCTGTGGCAATTAACTCAAGTGGTCTAGTGTATGTGGTTTGTGAGTCTGGAAATGCAAGTTTATGACTCTTTCCCAATTGACAAGCATTGCAAATATAAGATTATGGGATTTGATTAACAGAGATATTATTATTCAACATGACATGTCTAGTAATTTTAACACTAGGATGTCCAAGCTTACAATGCCACATATCAAATTCCTTGAATCTATTAGAATCATTAGTAACAGACATTATACATTTATCATATTCATGATTAGAGTCAATAGAACTACAGTCAAACATGTATAATCCCCCACTTTCTTTACCCTGCAAAAAAAATTTATGTGTCAGTATGTCCTTGACAATACATGCATTTGGGTAAAATTCAAAAAAGACATTGTTGTCTTTAGCAAATTGGGAAACACTCATTAAATTTTTCTTTATTGAAGGAACTCTCAATAATTTTTTTAAAAATAATTTCCTGGTTCCATCTAAACTTGCATTTCCAGTGTGTGTTATAAGTGCAAGTTTACCATTACCAACCGTAAGATTTTGCATACCTTTGTACTCTTTGTTTCCCAAGTTTAAATTGCTTAAGCTGTTGGTTACATGGTTGGTTGCACCTGAATCTGGGTACCAGCAATCATCTGACACATCATCACTTGTTGTAGCTTCGGTATTTTGAATTTCTGCTTGAGTTTTACTACCATCTTTTGTAGTATTGACCAGATTTGCACTAGAACTGCCTTGTTGTGAGGGTGTGTAATTAGAATTGTACCTGAAATAACATTTGCTTGCACTGTGTCCCACTTTTTCACATATTTGGCATCTAGTTTTGTTATTATTATTGCTTCTGCCACCTCTTCTACCTCTGCCTGACCAACCTCCTCTTTGATTATTGGCTTGATTTCTTGAATTATTTGCCTTTTCTTGGTTCTTGCCTCTACCATATGTTGTATAGTTAACAGATAAATCTGAACTAATATTTTTCTTGTGCTCAATTCTTCCTTCATGAGATAATAAAGTAGAGTGAACATACTGTAGTGAGGGTGTTGGATCCATTGACAATATAATTGCTGTGACTGCTTCATATTCATCTTCTAAACCACTCACAATTGCAATAACTTGTTCAGATTCAGGTATTCTTTGACCTGCTGAGTTTAACTGATCACAAATGTTTTTTACTTTGAGTAAATACTCATTCATTGATGATTCACCTTTCCTTATACTGTGCAACTGCCTTCTATAGTGCATGACCCTTGCTGAAGATTGATTTGAAAATTTTCTTTGTACAGTTTCCCAGACTTCTTGAGCTGTTTTAACTCCAATAAGTTGTGGTAATATTGCTGGGCCAATAGAAGACATTAACCATGCACACACCAAACCATCTTGTCTCTGATGCATAACATATTCAGGATTACTCACCAACCTTTCTTCATTATCTCTAATAAACTTGGGTGGAACAATTTTTGTTCCAAGAATGTAATCTTCTAATCCATATGCTCTAACTGCTGTTTCAACCTGTAATTTCCATAACAGGTAATTTGTTTCATCAAGATGGGTTGAGATCAATTGGCTTTGCGGTTTGATGATAGTTTTCATCAAATCTTGGATTGGATCACTCTGAGTTTGATGACCTCTATTGCTGGAAACTTGAGCACTGGAAACTTGTGGGCTTGTTGGATTCATATTTGAAGGATCAGTTTCTACCATGATGACAGAATGATAAACACTGATGCTAAAATATATAGAAAGGAATTGCTGTCAGAAGCTTTGAATTGTAAAGTATTTCAAGAAATCTCTTTGTTGAACAAGATGCAACTCAGATTGCTTAAATGATGACGAAAGAACAGATTAAATCTGATAAGAATAGGTAAGAAAGAACTGATAAGCAATCTGTGATGGCACTGATTCAAATATGATGATTTCTTGGTGCTTTCTGATCAGCTTCTTGATCACAATTCTGGACTGTCACAAGCTTTATGATTGAATAAAGATGCAGCTCAGATTAAATTGGCGAGGCACTTGATTCTTGAATAAAGCCACAACCTTCAAGGGATAAGTTGTAACTTTGATGAAGGGAGATCCAAATGATGAACTTTATCTGATGGATCGCCTGAAAGATCAACACTACTGATGATCTTTAGGATTAGACCATGATCTATAGTTCCTTTGAGATATCTGAGAATTCTTTTGACTGCTTTCCAATGATTGTCCAATGGATTTTGCATATACTGGCTTACTTTATTAACACTATAGGCTATGTCAGGTCTAGTTATTGTGGCATATTGGAGAGCCCCAACAATGCTTCTATAAAATTTTCCATCTTGAAATGTTTCTCCTTTGTGTTTAGATAATTGTGTGCTAATAACCATTGGAGTAGGTAAAGAATTGGCCTTATTCATCTGAGCTCTGTGAAGTATTTCTGATATATATTTCTTCTGATTAAGTTGAATTTCTGAATCACATGTTCTTTTGACCTCTATTCCCAGAAAATAGTTTAAGTCACCCAGATCTTTAATTGAGAATTCTGAATTCAACATGTGTGTAATGTTCTTGATTTCATCAATACTGCTTCCTGTAATAATAAAATCATCAACATAAATAAGTATATATGTTACAGTAGTATCAGTAATTTTAATAAAAATTGAATTGTCTGATTTAGATGATATGTAGCCATAGTTGACTAGAGTAGCCTTGAGCTTGTCAAACCAAACTCTTGGTGCTTGCTTTAAACCATAGATGGCCTTATTCAGCTTGCACACCAAATTCTTGTTTTCATGCTGAATAAATCCTTGAGGTTGCTCCATGTATACTTCATCCTGCAATTCACCATTAAGAAAGGCATTATTAACATCCAGTTGTTTGATGCTCCAATTTCTATACAAAGCAATAGTTAATATGATTCTTATTGAAACTGGTTTCACAACAGGTGAGAATGTTTCTGAAAAATCAAATCCATACTGTTGTGAATACCCTTTTGCAACTAATCTTGCTTTGTATTTGGAAATTGAACCATCAGCATTCTTTTTTAATTTATAAACCCATCTACAGCCAATAATATTTTTATGATCTGGTTTTTCTACCAATATCCAAGTTCCTTTGTTGATTAAAGCATTGTACTCATCCTGCATGGCTGAATTCCAGTTATCATTCTGAACTGCTTCATAATATGATGATGGTTCTTCTATATCAGCAGTAGTATTATAAATTTTTGGTTTGAAAATACCACTTTTTGCTCTAGTAATCATAGGATGCTTATTTTCAGCTTCTCTGACTGTAGTGACTTGATTGCCTGCATCTCTTACTGTTGTACTTGGGCTTTCATTCGTAATATTATTGTCTTCAGCTTGATCAATATGAGTTCCACTAACACATTGTCTTTGTTGTTCTGCACCATGATCACTGCTGAAAGTAGATTGCTCTTGACTTGGCCTACTTGAGGGCATGGTGTGTTGAGAGCTAGTATGATCACTACTGAAAGTAGATTGCTCTTGACCTGGCCTACTTGAAGGTATTGTGTGTTGAGAGCTAATATTGGTGTTATGTTGTTCATGATGAGCAGGCACCAATACTTCAATTTCATCTGGTATGTCAAATCTAACTTGTCTAGCACTTACAGTTTTATTTGAAATACTCTCATTTGATTTGCCAAAAGGATATACATGTTCATTAAATCTTACATGTCTAGAAATATAAATTCTCCCATTTTTATCTGACATTTATATCCTTTTTGTTTAGAGCAATAACCCAAGAATGTATAGGCAGTCGACCTGTAATCTAGTTTATGATTATTATATGATCTTAAGTAAGGAAAACATTCACATCCAAACACCTTCAAATGTTTATAATCAGGTGTAATTTTAGTTAACATTTCTTGAGGACACTTGAACTTTAACACCTTAGTAGGCATTAAGTTAATCAAGTGAACTGCAGTATAAAAAGCATCTGCCCAGTATTTAAATGGCATTGATGCTTAAGCAAGTAATGTTAATCCTGTCTCAACTATATGCCTATGTTTCCTTTCTATTAGGCCATTCTGTTCAGAAGTATAGGGACAAGTAGTTCTATGACTGATACCTTTTCTTTCAAAAAAAGTTTTTAGTGGTAAAAACTCTCTACCACCATCTGTCTGAAAAATGTTTACCCTATTTCCAGTACTGTTTTCAACTTTATTAATAAATTGAATAACAACACTACTGGTTTCAGATTTTGATTTTAACATGTAAATCCAGACAAATCTTGAGTAAGCATCAATAAATGAAATATAATACTTGTGCCCATAATTAGAACTAATATGTGCTGGACCCCATAAATCTGTGGCAATTAACTCAAGTGGTCTAGTGTATGTGGTTTGTGAGTCTGGAAATGCAAGTTTATGACTCTTTCCCAATTGACAAGCATTGCAAATATAAGATTCTGGGATTTGATTAACAGAGATATTATTATTCAACATGACATGTCTAGTAATTTTAACACTAGGATGTCCAAGCTTACAATGCCACATATCAAATTCCTTGAATCTATTAGAATCATTAGTAACAGACATTATACATTTATCATATTCATGATTAGAGTCAATAGAACTACAGTCAAACATGTATAATCCCCCACTTTCTTTACCCTGCAAAAGAATTTTATGTGTCAGTATGTCCTTGACAATACATGCATTTGGGTAAAATTCAAAAAAGACATTGTTGTCTTTAGCAAATTGGGAAACACTCATTAAATTTTTCTTTATTGAAGGAACTCTCAATAAATTTTTTAAAAATAATTTCCTGGTTCCATCTAAACTTGCATTTCCAGTGTGTGTTATAAGTGCAAGTTTACCATTACCAACAGTAAGATTTTGCATACCTTTGTACTCTTTGTTTCCCAAGTTTAAATTGCTTAAGCTGTTGGTTACATGGTTGGTTGCACCTGAATCTGGGTACCAGCAATCATCTGACACATCATCACTTGTTGTAGCTTCGGTATTTTGAATTTCTGCTTGAGTTTTACTACCATCTTTTGTAGTATTGACCAGATTTGCACTAGAACTGCCTTGTTGTGAGGATGTGTAATTAGAATTGTACCTGAAATAACATTTGCTTGCACTGTGTCCCACTTTTTCACATATTTGGCATCTAGTTTTGTTATTATTATTGCTTCTGCCACCTCTTCTACCTCTGCCTGACCAACCTCCTCTTTGATTATTGGCTTGATTTCTTGAATTATTTGCCTTTTCTTGGTTCTTGCCTCTACCATATGTTCTATAGTTAACAGATAAATCTGAACTAATATTTTTCTTGTGCTCAATTCTTCCTTCATGAGATAATAAAGTAGAGTGAACATACTGTAGTGAGGGTGTTGGATCCATTGACAATATAATTGCTGTGACTGCTTCATATTCATCATCTAAACCACTCACAATTGCAATAACTTGTTCAGATTCAGGTATTCTTTGACCTGCTGAGTTTAACTGATCACAAATGTTTTTTACTTTGAGTAAATACTCATTCATTGATGATTCACCTTTCCTTATACTGTGCAACTGCCTTCTATAGTGCATGACCCTTGCTGAAGATTGATTTGAAAATTTTCTTTGTACAGTTTCCCAGACTTCTTGAGCTGTTTTAACTCCAATAAGTTATGGTAATATTGCTGGGCTAATAGAAGACATTAACCATGCACACACCAAACCATCTTGTCTCTGATGCATAACATATTCAGGATTACTCACCAACCTTTCTTCATTATCTCTAATAAACTTGGGTGGAACAATTTTTGTTCCAAGAATGTAATCTTCTAATCCATATGCTCTAACTGCTGTTTCAACCTGTAATTTCCATAACAGGTAATTTGTTTCATCAAGATGGGTTGAGATCAATTGGCTTTGCGGTTTGATGATAGTTTTCATCAAATCTTGGATTGGATCACTCTGAGTTTGATGACCTCTATTGCTGGAAACTTGAGCACTGGAAACTTGTGGGCTTGTTGGATTCATATTTGAAGGATCAGTTTCTACCATGATGACAGAATGATAAACACTGATGCTAAAATGTATAGAAAGGAATTGCTGTCAGAAGCTTTGAATTGTAAAGTATTTCAAGAAATCTCTTTGTTGAACAAGATGCAACTCAGATTGCTTAAATGATGACGAAAGAACAGATTAAATCTGATAAGAATAGGTAAGAAAGAACTGATAAGCAATCTGTGATGGCACTGATTCAAATATGATGATTTCTTGGTGCTTTCTGATCAGCTTCTTGATCACAATTCTGGACTGTCACAAGCTTTATGATTGAATCAAGATGCAGCTCAGATTAAATTGGCGAGGCACTTGATTCTTGAATAAAGCCACAACCTTCAAGGGATAAGTTGTAACTTTGATGAAGGGAGATCCAAATGATGAACTTTATCCGATGGATCGCCTGAAAGATCAACACTACTGATGATCTTTCACCTGAATCAGACTTGGCTCCGATACCAAGTTGAAATTCTGAAGAAAATGTTTTTTTTATTTACTGATGCGGAAGCAAAGTTTGTACATTACATAATATTCATTTGTACATTGCCTTGTATTATATAGGCTAAAGGAAATATTGGGCTTGGCCCAAAAACTAAACAAGAAAATATAAAAGACGGTTTTATAGATGGAGCCGTCATTCTCATTTTGCATTGTTTTCTTTTAGCTGGTGTTGGGTTTTGCTCTAATCGGCGCTTTGTACCAGGTATTCATTTTTTCCTCTAATATGGCATTTGGTTTCATCTATGCTTTATTCAGTTCTCAATTATGATATCTGTTTTTTCATTCCAATATGTCATTTTTTTGGTTACATTGATATTTGACAGCTAAATATAACTTACTAATTTTAAATTTAACTATGGGAGGTATATATTCACTGCCAAAATCACATGGAGTTTGCTATAAATTAAGAATGAAGAATCCATCATATTTAGAGACATAGTTTATTCACTACCATATACAACTATTCAATATTATATTGGCATTTTATATTTCATAGATGTTTGTTGTTTGATGGACTTATTTTTGTCTGTTAGAACATGGTTGGGCTAACTAATGCTACAAGATGCTAAAAACCATCATGATATAGCAGATAAATATTTTTTGTACACAACTTTATACATGAAATGTGGGATGTTTAACCAAATGGGAAACTAATAATACCATTCATTGGTGTGATGCGACAAAGCTCAAAACAAACCATAGCACATATAAATGAAAGATTACACTTTATGTGGTGCATGTTGATTGTTGCATGTGTTAATTATAATATTCAAAACAAATGCTTTTGTAAAATCTAAAGCTGTAATGATGAATAGAACTAGACGGTTGAACTAATTTAAGTTGAAATAGTGTGAGGGAATCTGTTAAACTTACCTGAAATTGTAACAAAATGGTTTTCAAATGAAAATTTTCACCTATTAACCACTTTAGAGCTTAGTTTTACATTGACATGTGATAATGACTGCTTTCTAAAGATAATTAACTGTGGAACATTTCCACTTCTATCCTAGGTTCTGCTAATAATACCCATTTTTTACAGTAATTTGACTGTCTTAAAATAACGATTTACTCCAAAAAGCTTCATATTTTTACTATTGATTTTTATGCTTCGAAAATCTACATTGTTTATACATCCTTTGTTTGCTTGATGTCGGTTTCAGAACTCTTCCAATTTAGTTTCCTACATTACTTTTCAATGTTCAAATGTACTACTTCTGGTTAGTCTGTTTACTTCCTAATATGCAGCTTTTTTATCAGTCCACTAATTCTTTCCAACATGGGAAGAATATATTACCCTTTTACCAATAAATTTTCCTGCTAAGCCCTACCCTTTTTTCCCGTTCCTTATCTCCAACACCATACAGAAGTAAAACTCCCCCACCTGGAAGATCTAATGACATCTCCTTCTCAATCCTCCTTCCCTTCTCAACCCGCATTACACACTGCATCCGATTAGTTGTTGATTCCGTCAATCCTGTATCCGTGTATGCTCCAGCTTTTGGATATTGTTCGGAGTGGCTCTGATTTTGGATTTTATTATTACAGTTCAAGGTAATTTTTTTATTTTCTGAGCAATGCTTAAGCAAAAGAGTGAAAATATATGTATTTCGCAAAATTTAATTCTTATGAGCTAATATTTCTTTTTTGATTTGATCACAAATAGAACACAAACTAGATTAATAGTAGTAGAATTTCCTATACATGGATAATCTCTAGCAATCTAGACTAGCTTAAGTTGCTTTATGTGATGTTTTTAATATTATAAAAGCAGTGGCTGAAGTACTTTTTCATCTTGCTCATCATGATGAACGAAATTAAAATGAACTTATTATCATTATAAGTATAATATAATATTTACAAGGTGATTTATATAGTGAGTTGAAAATGTATCTTCCTTTCTTAAAATTTATTTGTTCTATTTTAATTGGTTTTGGAATCTATTTTGTACATCTTTTATGTTTCTTTCTTTCATTTTTGTAATATCAATCTCTTTTTAAATCAAGAGTTCTGTCAAAGTCATGTTGGTTACTGTTATTGAGCTTTCTTGATTAGACTAGTAATAGAAAACATAAACTAGATTTACAGTAATACAGATTTTTATACGAATCATCTCTGGCAATCTAGACATGCTATTTTTCCTTTGCCGAGGTTGCTTTATCTGATGTTTTTACCAAATGGTAGTGAAGAATCCGTGCAGAATAATTCCCTTTCACATCAACTGCGTTTAAGTTTCGTTTAGCAGTTTTACAAGGGAAAACTATTTTATAACCTTTCCTTTCAGTAATTATATCATTATATATGGATAAAACCTAACATTTACTCAATTCACTTTATTTACAAATAAGCTCATATGCACCCTTTTATTCATAGTTGTGAAGACCGAACCGTACGTCAAACCGTGATAGTGAAAGGTCCAAGGTTTTTGTGGTTCAACTAGTCAGACCGTGAGAACCGCGCTGATAGTTTATGTCTATTTTTCTGATTTAAACGTAAAGTTATTTTAAATAAAGGTAAAATTTAACCAATTATAACAAACAATCGTGTCCAAACCACCTAATTAAAATAATTATATAACTTATCATAACAAAGTTGTAAATTTACTAATTTTTTATAGTGAAAAAGGATCAGTGCAATTATAGATCGTAAAATATACACAAAAATGAATTATATCATTCAAAACTTAATGATAATGGCTATGAAATTATTTGTTAAATTTATTATAGTAAAAAATAAAGAGTGAATTAATTATTATTTTCACAAATTTGAAGAACCGTGAGGTTCAAAGAGGTCGGACTAGAGGTTTTTATAGGGTTTTGATGTTAAACCGCGGGTCTGTGAACACGCAAGGTTATTTCATTTTCAGAGCCGTGACGCTCCAAGGTCGGAGGTTAACCGTGGTCGAATCGAGGTTGGGTTGGGTCATTAAAACACTGCTTTTATTCATCTAGATTGGATATGCCAAAGGATAACTCTTTCACTGTCCGCAACTCTTTCACCGGGACACAGCTTCCAGCAGTATTAGGTTTTTTAGTACATATATCTTATTGATAGAACAAGCATTTTAATTTTTCTACTGCTATGTAAATTAATTTTGAATTTAGGTTTTGCTTCAACTAAGCCATAAGACCAAAGCCAAAAATATCTTTATTTTGCATGTTTCAGCAAGGCAGTTTTAGGCAATGCTGGTGCATTTTCCATTATAAGTTTTCTTCAGTTATGAGAAATTCATTATGTCTAAAATCTGATCTAAAATTGATATTATTACGTAGTTTACTCCTTGGGACCTTTTGAAGGATGCTTTGTTCTGTTCATTATGAATTTGTTCTACAGTTTTTCTGAAGGATGCTTTTAATAAATGTAAACTGAGTAAGAACCCATATATGCTTAAAAAGGAAACAAACATAATATTATACAATGAAATATTCATTTCGCAACTTAAAGGAACATTGGATAGAAATAAAATTATGGGATTGAAATGTTGTAATTTAAGATTCTTCATACATTTAATCACCGCCTCTCCATCCTTAGAAATATTTGATTATAGTAGTTGTGTGAACTCATATCTGTATACTATACGAGGAACCAAATGTTGTTTAAAAATATTTATCTTTTTCTCCTGAGTTATTGTGAAACGAATTTATAGATAATAGGCATAGCTGTACGTATATTCACAATAATATTTTTGCTGCAGGAGACAAGTTGTGAGGAGCAAATCAAGAAGTTTAGAATGCAATGCAACCTACTGATGTTGCAGATGCAAAGAAAAGCTAAGGAAGCCGCTGTTACACGTCAGGAGAAAGGGAGTTGTTGACTGCAAAAATCGAGCAAGTTACCATGAATATTCTGAGCTTATGTGCTAATAATAATGGGCAGATACCTATGTTAGGCAACGGAAATCGGTCTGAGCTTAGATTACTCAAGGTTTTCTATCATAAGATATATGAGATTTTTCCACCTACTGAAAAGATTGAAAACATAAACGATCAATAATGGGCCCTACATGCAGAGGAAATTTCGGAGAAAGAGAAAAATATTGGTTCACATGATCAGTTAGTTCATGTCTACCGCCGCTTCATGAATGATCCAAACCAAAACCGGATGCAAGTGCATAATTTTCGTGAACCTTTCTTTCTGGTTATCCATGAAGGGGAAACATTTGTTGAGGTCAAAAAAGGAGTCCAGAAAAAGCTTTGAGTTCTCGATGAGGAGTTTGCTAAGTGGAAGTTTGCATTTCTTTCTCTTGGTCGTCCTGAATATCTTCAAGATTCGGATACTGTCTCAAGCCGATTTCAGGTTAGTTATTTTATTTACATTTTCCAATAGTTTCACAGGGTTACTATTTTCTATTTTCTTTAAGTAACTGCTGATTTTTATGTTCTTTTCTTTTTATAATCATTTAGAGAAGAGATGTGTATGGAGCTTGGGGATAATACCTTGGATGGGAACATGCAGATACTACTCCTAAAAGGGCTTATACATCGAACCAAGTAATACTTCATTTTATCAGTCTTATATTTTTTTAGTCATACTGTTAGAATTATTTCAAGCTATGTTAAGCTATTCTAAACTTATGCTTGGCCTCCAGATGATACATGGCTAACATAGTGTTTAATATTAATATAAATTTATGCAGAATTCTCATGCTTATGAAAAGCCTGTGAAAATCTACAATTAGATGGCTTTAGTTTTTAGCAATCCACATCTTTTCCATGTCAATTCTGCAGCAGCTCAATTCCTAAAATAATGTGGGTAGAAAAGAAAGAACAAAAAATTGTGTGTTGTCCATAACAATAGTATGTATCTGTCTATAATTGTGGAGTGTTATTTGATCAATTGTTTTATTTTATTGTTGTGGCGCAGTGGAATATGCAATTTACATTATCTGACTTGAGGGTTTTCGGGGTATTTAGCTTCATCCCTGTTTTTTCCCCAGTTAAATATATCGTGAAGTTTGTTCTTTATTACAAGGCCACAACGTGTATGAGATAGGGAATCCATTATCAATGCAAAATAGTACACAGAAACAAGAGGGATTTTGGTTCTGATTATTTATACATCCTAACTAGATGAATGGTTCATGTCTATTCTAATTTTCTTCCTACTCTGGAGCTAAATTTGACATGTAATATAGTAAGATTCATCATTAAAAAAATTCTAGTTTAACTTAATGCTAGATATATACGAATTAAAAATGAAATTTGATAATGTACTTTTTTTAAGGATTAGCAACTTCATTTTTCTCTTTTTTCAACTTACAGACTGCAAATTCAAGGACAAATAATAAATGCAAGTTACTGAGTTTATCGGGAAATGGGAAAGTAGTAGCCAGCAGTAGAGCTATGGAGGCAGACATCCGAATTACAGTGCATGGAAGATGCCCTCTCTTTTGTTATAGCTTGACCTGTTTCGCACGTCGTAATGGAATGACTTTGAGTAAGTCTTTACCATTTAATTTTTATGTTAATAAGTCATAATGGAATGAATTAGGCTAGTAGCAGTTTGGACATATTTACGTGAAACAACAAATCGTGCTTACTTTATCTGCACGTATTATTTGAACTTACAAAAAAAAATGTTCGTTTTGTATTCTAGCAGCTCCTACACAAACCAGTAGCAATAAGATTACAATTAACATGTGATATTCGTATTAATTTTTACGAATTTTGATCTGTCCGACATATGTGTCAAATTATTTTTCATTTGCATATTTACAGCAGTAAATACCAAAAGCGATATTCTTTTTAGCAAAATAGTTGTGTAATGCACGACTACACAGCGCCGATTAAATTACTTAATAAAATAAAATATATACTTTGATCAACATGCCTGATCGTTAACTCAAAAAATTATCAAGAGTCTAACTAATGATAAAGTCGAATAAGCTACATAAGTACGGGCTATAGAAGCATAAATAAAAGCAGCCCAGAGAATAAAGCGATTAAACAATTGAATAGTTCTTTTGTTATCGGCATGACTATATCATCCTAAAAAAGCAAATAAACAATCGAATAGTTCTATTGTGATGTTTTACGATCTATGTGCGCTACTTGAAGGATAAATGTTAGCTTATTTGTTTTATTTTATTGCTAAAACAAAAGTTCATGGTTAAAAATAGAAAGAATAACTTTTATTAAATTGTTTAAAATACAGAAAAGATTAGGAAAATGAGATGACAATAGTTCAGAAATTTATTAATTATTAAGTGATTATGATAATATTATTTCTAAGTGAAAATAAGAAATTTTGCAAGTTTATTCCCTAAAAAGGCTTTTGTCCATATATAGTAGTATGGTTTGTCTGATACCTCTAATTTGTTACAGTATCATATTAGCATGTTGCAACCCGTAGTTATGCTGATAAAATAATATGTATTATAATGCATAAGCTAGTAGAGACTATTAGAATATGAAAAATACAATTAGACCAACTATCACTTTCCTATATAATAATCTTTGTTGTCAGGCGCAACTGCAGTAAACTGACATGAGATAGTAATTTATAAAGCTTACATGATCTAGTATAAAGCAAAGAAAATTACCTGTGTAATATCTGAAGGCACATAAAAACTAATTATGAATTACTTTTCAATAGAATTACCTTTGTTAAATCTTCACTTAAATTAAAATGTAACATATTCTTCTGACATGAACAATATTTACAATAAATAAAACATGTATTAAGATTCATGTTGTATAGTGGAAACCAAAATAATATCTAAAAATTTATATTCCTTGTAATGAGTAATTTCATTATCATCGGTTATGATGTGCCTACCATTAAGAAGAACAAATGATTGGAGGAATAACTTAACTATGTTCTCCAAATCAGAATCGTTTTCTTTTTCAGTAGTTTTACTATCATTGTGGTTGATTTGATTTTTGAAGCTAACAAAATAGCATCCTTAATGACATAAAGAGAAAGTGATTTAGTGATTGGAGCTGTTCCAAAACACACACCTTGAACCCACATGTTTGTAATCAGTTGATAAATGTAAGAAAAGGAGCTCGTATAAAACAACATAATGATTGAACTAAATGGAAAGTAGCAAATCATTTTACGTTAAATAGGAAAATGTTATTAATGAGCTTGAATCATAGTTTAAGGCGTGGAGATAATCTCCGAATTGATTTGTTAGCTGTGTGTGCTGGGAAAGTGTTTTGCTTGTTACGCTGTAGTTCCCACTAAGACATAGATATTTGAGCTATAATTTGATATGCGAAAATGCTAAAGCAACCGGAAATCAATAAGTAAAATTTGCGGCATGTATAAGAGTCGTTGGATGCATTTCCATCTGTGAATTACGTGGGATTCCTACCGCTTATTTCCTGATGCGGTGATTTTCACCGCAAGTAAATCGGTCGATCTAGCATTCCCCATTAATTTGTTAGCCTATTATGCAAACAGTAGCTAGGTAAAAGTAAAACACTTGCTAATTGCTGAAAAATGAATGTAATAATTGTTGAAGGACATATATACCACAGGACGCATCACTGTCATAATAAACAAGAACTTTGAACTGCGATCTAAAAATTCACTTGTTGAACCAGCTTTGTTTTGATCAGTCAATAAAATAACACAAAAAGTCAAAAAATAAATAAATAGAATATCAATCTTCACTTGGACAAAATGAAAAGATAATGCAGTAGCAGTATCAATTTACCTTAAAATAAAAAATTGGTCTAAGCTTGGATATGAGATGAAAATTGAATTGTCATCTCTCTACTATGTCGCTGGGCAAGTATTTTGCCTGTGATACTCCAACTGCCAACAAGATGTACAGGTTGAGATGTGGTTGTTTGTTTGCCTGTGTTTAATAACATAAGCTTTGGTTAGGTGAAAATGAAACATTATCTATGGTTGTTCATTTGCCTGTGTTCAACTACATAAACGTTGTTTGGATGAAAGTGAAACAATATCTCATTCCAGGAAAGTATGACAGAACTAAAAGAGAAAAGTATGTAATTTTGTGAAAAATGTGCAATAAAAAATATCAATGGTTGTTTATTGTTCCATATGCATGCAATTTTTGAAAAATGGAGAATATGACAGAACTAAAATAGAAAAGTATGTATCTGTTATTGCACAGTGCTTAGTTTAGAGACTATCAAGATTATAACAGACCTAGTTTGTATGCGGCACTTAGTTCTTATATTAATTTGGCATTTTTTTGTAAATGTGAGATTATAATCATGCATTATGAAAGCATTGTCGTGTGATTCACATAGTTCTTATATTTTACTCCTCATCAATGATTCGTTTTTGTTGTATACAGGCCAACAAAGGGTGATGAGGCAATGAAAGTAAGACGGAGGTGCTAGGTTGTTTGGGGTGTTTTGTCTAGCAGGTTTGGGCTGTTTTGTCTAGCAAGATTAGGCTGTTTTGTCCTGTGTCTTTTGTGTGTTAACTGAACAATTATGAACTATGTTTTGTATTTTGTGTACTCAAGTTGACATCAATGTGAATTGAAAACATATATATTGAATTAGGTGTTAACTCATGGATTGAACTTCTTTTGTTAGTTGATACTTTATTTGTTATTATTATATTTTGTGTGTTCATCTTTAACTTGTTAACTTTGTTATGAAGATTCATTTTGATTATTATTATTAAAATGTATGAGTTGTAGGGAGATTTTTACTATAACATGTTAATTTAATAGCGTTCAATGGAAGCTATCAAAGATATATGTTATAGCAGTAAAACTGGGTTATGAATAATTTGAAATTTATTGAGATTTAGATGTATAATAGCGGTAAAAATGAGCTATTGTATTGATGTAGCATAGCGGCAAAAATAAGATGTCAAAGGGTTTAGTAAAACTATAACACGTTTAATTAATAGCGTTGAGTATCTGTTATTGAATACTTTGTTATAGCAGCAATACTGTGTTATAACTATGTTCGCTTCGAATGAGATTCTGATGTATTATAGCGGTCAAACTGAGCGACCGTAATAGATTAACATAACGGCAGGACATCGCTATTAAACGGAATCTTTAATAACGGCATAAAGAGTGTTATAAATATTTAGTAGTTTTTTATAACATGTTCATATAGAGCAGTTATGAAACCGCTATAGTTCTTATCCATAGCGGCTTCTGGGTAGTTAAAGCGCTCAGCGGTTCCATAGCGGTGGAGGTGCAAAAAGGTGTAGTGGGGATAAAGCGGGGAAATAGCGGGGATATAGCGGAGGCGCAAAAAGGTTCATAAAATATGAAACCAAATATTTATAATTAATTAATTATCATTTTCACATTATACGTGTAGAAGAAACTAACATTAATTAATTATATATAGTAGAATCAAAGAATATCATGGTTACACACATTAGATTTGATGATTATAATAGATTTCCGGAATATATTAGACGCTAATGCCTTAAAATTAGCTCTTTACACTAACTTTATTGATATTTTTTTAAAAGAGAATTAGTCAAATCAACCTTTATATATCAATATTGCTAAAGCGGATGGTAAAAAGCGTTGATTTAGCGGATGCAGCGCGAAATAGCAGGGCTACAAGCGGGTCTACTGTTCATCAGCGCTAAATTGAAACAGCATAGCGGTTGAAGGGCTCTACGGGCTATAGCGGGGATATTGCGGGGCTTTAGCGGGGCTTTAACTGCGTAGGCGGCTATAGGCCACTATAAAATAGCAGTTCTGTTGTAGTGATCCATGAAGACATTCGATAGGAATAAGGGCAGCCAAACTCGTTTCCGCATAAAAAAAAGGGCTTATGTAGAGTCCATGACAGAAGGGGGCCTAGTATGCCTATAAATAAGACCCTAGGGGTCTCGTTTTGGGGAATTCTAATTCCATAATCTTCCTTTCATTTCCTAGAGAGAAAACCCTAATTAGTAAAACAATTTGGGGATTTTTTATGTAACCTCCTTTATGAATAAAATCGTCAAAGCCCTTGAAGTGGACGCAGGTTCAGGTCGAACGAACCACTATAAATTGTGTGTTCTTACTTTTTTCGCCTATTATATTGTTCTTCGATATTATTTTGTATGTATTCCTCACGATATAAGCCTTCCCGCACTAGCCTCCCTTTAGGTCTTAAACCACCGTTTACCCTCCACGGGCTTCCTACCCTGTAGCAAGCCTAGGCGATCCTTCAAAAAGCTGTTTAGCCTCCTCACTTGTATTATGCTTAGGACACCCCTATCCCAGGGTACCTATTGGTCCTCAAGTCGTAGAAGCGTGATACTCACCCCTTGAGGGAAGGGTAACTAATCTTCGGATTCAAGCCCTTGATATCTAGGAATCATTGAACTAACCCAAGCTCGTGGGAGCTGAATAATTCCATTTTCCCCTTAAGTCCACTTCTTTAGCCCTATCTCCAGTGTTAATGAAAAATATCATTAACATCCTGGCGCTAGAAGGAGGGCTTTGAACCTCCAGTCCCTTTTTCTACCTTTAACCTTTTGGATAGAATTGCTACATTTCTAACTATGTTGTTTCGTCCCGGTTTGGACTAAGCTTTGAAGAAGTAAGATTATAGATGAAGATTCTCAGTAAAGAGCTTATGAATACTGATCAACTACTCGGAACATCGTTGATCCAAGATATTTGAAGAGTAGTGTAACCTTGAACCCCCAACTTTGTCTCTAATACTTTGACCCTCGTCGTTAACCCACATCAACCCTGACTTCCTCCCCATCTTAAACCTTCCATCTTTACTGTCCCCTTTTTCGGCATAAGGCCTTTACATTATTTCCCTTTCTACCATTAAAAGGAATTCTCAATACCCATTGAAGATGGTGAGACCAAGAAAGAATCATAGACAAGATTTCAGTGCGTCATCTAACCTAGAAGATGGTATACTTCTGAATTTCAACTTGGCAGATTTGCAAGCTGGGCAACCTTCAAATTTATACAAAAATTAATACAAGTTCAAGTGTCTTTACAGGTAAAAACAAAACCTTATGCAAGCTCGTACTTACAACAAAGGCTCAAAGGGGGCGCCTTCTTCCTATATCTCATCCCGTAGAACGGAATGAAAACCCAAAGGGGATCACCTAAGGAGAACAATGCTTGAATAAAGGCATGACAGAGCTATTAACTAATCACAAGCTTCGGTGAGAGCTATCCGGATAAACATGCAACAAACTCCAATAAAAGTTGCCCAAAGATGTCAATCAAATGCTCAATACCATTTCAGAATGAACGTGATTCTTTCGATGCCCTTTATCCTTTTTACTTTACAAAAAACTTTGTCGCCACACTCATTTATTGACATACATAAATACTTCCGTAAAAGGTATGGAACATGCAATCAACAAAGCTTCCGGAAGGAGAAGCTACATCAAAACAAAGCTTTTGGAGGGAGAAGCTACATCAAAACAAAGCTTTTGGAGGGAGAAGCTACATCAAAACAAAGCTTCCGGAGGAAGGAGCAGCATCAAAACAAAGCTTCCGGAGGGAGAAGCTACATCAAAACAAAGCTTATAGAGGGAGAAGCTACATCAAAATAAAGCTTCCGGAGGAAGGACCTACATCAAAACAAAGCTTCCGGAGGGAGAAGCTATGTCAAAATAGAGCTTCCGAAGGAAGGAGCTGCATCAAAACAAAGCTTCCAGAGAGAGAAGCACCAAAATACTCTACCTCCCAGAAGAGAAGCATTAAACAAAGCTTTCAGAGAGAGAAGCCACAATAAACGGAAAGCTTCCAAAGGTGGAGCATCTATAAGCTTCCCAGAAGAGAAGCAACATCTCCTACGATGGAGTTCCTATCAAATAGGGCCATAAATACTTGCATCTTCAACAATGGAGTTCCCTACAGGGGGCCCTAAATATACCTGCAACTCTGGTTAGCGGAGTTGCCCCTTATGAGGGGGACAGTTAAGCATCTACCCATAAAGAGACCTATGTCGCTCTCTTAGAGAGCACTCATTCATTTACATACCCTAGGGATTAAGGATAAGGCTAGGCGTTAGATACCCTACAACCAAATAATCAAACGGAACTTCTCGTTGAATGGTTGATAACTGCTTGATCTAATGCAACTTCTCGCTGAACGTTGAAAGCTACTTGATCTAAAGGAACTTCTCGCTGAACGATTATGGATTCAGATAGCCAAACGGAACTACCTACTGAACGATCAAACAACTGAAAGATTGGATGTTTGAATGGAACTACATGCTGAATGGCTATATGATGAAACGATTGAACGGAACTACTGTTGAATGGCTATATGATGAAACCATTGAACGGAACTACTGCTAAAGGATCAAATGGTTAGAAACTAAACGGAACTATTGCTGAAGGATCAAATGGTTTTAAACTGAACAGAACTATTGTTGAATGACTATTTGGTTCAGGATAGGATTAGTTATTTTTCGAAAGCAGTCCTCTACTATGTGTCTGAGGGAGTATTCCTTGGGATAGTTATAGCTCTTTCACTGGTATGATTTCTCTGAGCCAAACTACAAGGGATTTATGAATGGTTTAATATTAATTACTTGCTCTCGCTGATATTAAAAATTATTCGGCATTATGCACACAAATGACCTCTGATCATTGATGATGCTTCTATTTGATAACTTCTTAATAGTATTGATAATTCTTCTAAGTGTTTCTTAGTATGATATGCCTAACCTTTATGCCTTTTGACATACGTTTTATTCAAATTTTGATTTACAAATGTGATGCATATTCACCCGAGTGCTAACCTCGAGATTTTGCATGGTTCCTGCTTCCTTTTT
>JASFAX010004039.1:0-40602 GCA_030737875.1 Allium sativum | reverse complement strand
ATCGACTCAACAGCAGGTGTAAAATCAAAGGTTGCCAAGAACTCTAAGCTCTTTATCTCAACAAACAAGGGACTCAAAGTCAACCTTCTTCTACTTAGCGCATCTGCCACAACATTACCCTTGCCAGGGGTATAAGATATATCGAAGTCATATGATGCCAAGAATTCCATCCACCTCTGCTGCCTTAGATTCATATCTTTCTGCGAGAAGAAGTACTTGAGCGACTTGTGATCAGTATATAACTCAAACCTTTCACTTAGAAGATAATGGCGCCAAGATTTGAGTGCAAAGACGATCGCCGCCAACTCCAAATCATGAGTGGGATAGTTCTTCTCATGAACTTTGAGTTGCCTACCCCCAAAGCATATCACTCTCCCTTCTTGCATCAGGACAGCGCCTAATCCCGTGCCACATGCATCGGTGTACATGGTAAACAACTTCCCTCCATCGGGTAATGCTAGAACTGGAGCTGTGGTGAGGGCTTTCTTGAGCCTTTGAAAAGCAAGCTCACACTCTAAGTCCCATGCAAAGACTAAGTTCTTCTTCGTTAACTTAGTAAGAGGGGCTGAAATCTTAGCGAAGTCCTTAATGAACTTCCTATAAAATCCTGCCAGACCGAGAAAGCTTCTCACTTCAGTTGCAATCTTCGGAACTTTCCTGTCTTGTACCGCCACTACTTTAGCGGGATCCACAGTTATGCCTTGCTTAGAAACTATATGCCCAAGGAACCGAACTTCCCTTCTCCAAAAATGGCATTTGGAGAACTTGGCTTTTAACTGATGAGCTCTAAGCATATCCATAACCTCCTTGAGATGTGTAGCATGCTCTTCCTCGTCCTTAGAGAAGATCAGAATATCATCCACGAAGACAACCACAAACTTGTTAAGGAACTCCCTAAACACCCTACTCATCAAATCAACGAAGTATGCGGGTGCATTAGTCAAACCGAATGGCATGACGAGCCATTCAAAGAATCCATCTGGAGTCCTAAACGCAGTCTTGTCAATACTATCCTCAGCCACTCTAAGCTGATGGAATCCGGTGGCTAGATCGAGTTGAGAGAAAACAGAAGCACCTACAAGCTGGTCAAAGAGATCAGCAATCCTCGGTAACGGGCGCCTATTCTTCTTTGTCAGCTTGTTTAACTCATGATAATCAACACATAGACGAAACGAACCATCCACCTTAGTAGCGAATACCACAGGAGCACCCCATTCAGAAATGCTTCGCCTAATGAAATTTTTCTCAAGCAACTCCTTGATTTGCTTGCTAAGCTCTCTTCTTTCTCGCGGGGCCATGTTCCTAACAGGCAATGAAACTGGCTTGGCATTATCATCAAGATAAATACGGAAGTCTATCTCGCGTTTAGGGGGTAACCCCTTCACCTCATCAAAAACATCAGGATATTCTCGGACCACCCTCACAGATTGAAGATTGTCAATAGACGAGTCGAGGGATTCAAGATAACATAACATGACGGGATCCATAGGGTTACAAGAAATCTCTAGAGTATTGCCAAGGCGAGTCATAAGCCTCACTACCCTATGCTCACAATCGAGAATGGCTCAATAACTGGACAACCAATCCATGCCCAAAATCAACCCGTATCCCATGAACCCGAGAACATAAGCATTACATGTGAATTCTACGGTCAAGATAGAAATCCTTAATCCATACAAATCATAGATAGATGGGAGGAACCCCCAATTGGATTTGAAACACTAACGGGATCCTCAACTAGACTAGTACTTAGGTGCAAACTTTCAACAATGTCAGAAGAAATAAAGGTATGTGATGCGCCAGAATCAAATAAAGTTCGAACAGGAAAACCAGAAATGTAAACAAGGCTTTCTACAGAAATACTACCTCGGTCCGGAGCTGGAGTAGTGTAGAGAGCATGCATCTGCCCTCCAGAAGGTCCTGCCCGCTGAGTCTGTCCTTGCCCCTGTCCTTGCTTCTTTGGGCAATCCTTACTGTAGTGTCCAGACTCTCCGCAATGAAAGCATTCTCCCAACTTCCTCTTCTTCTTCCTACAATCTTTGGCTATGTGTCCAGTGATCCCACAAAAGTTGCACTTCCTTGTCTCCCTTGCCTTGTTGTTGTTGGCCTTGTTACCCTTGTTGTTCTGGTTGCTCTGGTTGTTCTGGTTGCCTCCCCACTTGGAGTCCACCTTCTTGGTTTGAGTCTCATTAAGCTTAACTTCTTTCTTGCCATTCTTATCATCTCCTTGAAGCAAGGCCATATCCACTAAGCTCTCAAAAGTGGCCCCCATGGGTATATGAGACATGGCCAAACCTTGCAATGGCTCATTCAATCCTCGAGCAAAGCGTAGAGCCTTCTTCTGAGGTGTGTTAACCATGTCTAAACCGAATCTAGCAAGTTGGTTAAACTTATTCACATACTCCCTCACGGTCATGTCCCCTTGCTTCAAAGATATAAACCTCTCCATTTGCAGATTCTCCTCAGCAGATGATAGAAACTTAAGCCCAAACCTCATTCTAAAGTTGGCCCAAGTCTCTATAGGCCTAGTAGCATTGGTGACTTCCCACCAATAAGCAGCTTCCTCTTTCAATAGCCATACTGCCAACAGAACTTTCCTACGATCTTCTACATCAAAGATAGCAAAAAGGTCTTCAGTTTCCCTTAACCAGTTTCTTGCCTCAACAAAAGTCTCTGTCCCAACAAAATTCTTGCCACCCATCGCCTTAAAGTCTTTGCAAATCTTCGCGAAATTCGCTTGTGGACGCTGAGGAGGAGGAGGAGGAACCTCAGGTACGGGAGGAGGAGTAGGAGTGTTTGATGGGCCGGCTCCATTTGCCCTAGCCTCCATGTACCTCCTAAACCAAAGGGGTACCGGTATTCCCTCCGGGATGATAAAGTTATCAGCCATACTGAGACGAAGTAAAAGATAGATTTAGAACGAGGAAACGAAGGATAGTGCTAATGGCTTTTGGGGAATAGCCTTTTAAAATAAACTAGACTTTCCTTGGAAAAATACTTAATTGGTTTTGAAAATAGTTTTTTTTCTTTTCAAAAGGGTATCTAAAACTTTTGTTCCGTCTAGTAAACCTCATGCTCTGATACCAAATGTAACACCCCACCTCCGCCAGGGCCACTCACGAGTGATGCACCAGCTTTGGAGGGGTGTTGTCTAGGTAAACATGCACAGAGATATCACAAGACAGAACATAGATAAATAAATAAGTAAAGTAGCGGTAGAAATTTAAAAACCATAGTTAACCATTTCCAAAACCAAAGCCAACTTACATCAAAATACTTAGTCATTATTTTCCAACTACCACAAGTCTAGAAACATAAAATGAAAATAACATAAAGTAAACTATCCCCAAAATAGATGTGGTGAAGCCATAGCAAGCTCAAGTCCAAACCGTACATGAGCTGTCAAGAAAGCAAGCCAAATGTCCAAGCTAAGCACTAGTGTTCCCTCCCTGAGAACCTGGGGGGGGGGGGGGGGGGAACGGAAGAAAAGAGGAGAAAGAAAAAGGGTCAGTCATAAAGACTGGTAAGTCCTACCTACTATTAGTATAAAAACTAATGAAGTTAACTAAACATGAGAAACAGAGATGAAACATAAAGATGGTAACTAACTGGCATGATAAATAGATAACAAGGTAGATCAAGTGTGGCATAGCATATACAAGGTTTAGTTTTGCACCAATAGTACTAGTATTCTAACCCATGTCAAGTATAAACAAGAAATGATCCCTTGGCCCAATATCATGAGATGACCCAAGTCAAGGTCCAACTGTACGATCTAGTCGATCGGCTCCCTATAAGCCTAACTCGTCGATTGTCGGTGTCATACGGCCAAATCACGGAATGTAGTTGACTGTACTAGGTCCACCCTAGGGTGTATCAAGCCCTAGGGTGCCAACCACTGACACAAATCAAGCACGCACAGTCTAAACCTACCGGTGCCTATGTCTGTTTTATTCAACTCCGGACTATGTGCACGACCATAGTCCGCCTGAACCTACACTGGCGCACCTACTCTGCCGTCTTTCTGGTCGCTTACAATCAGACCAGTAATCGTGCCCCACCCTAGCCTAGTCCCTAGGGTATCGTGATACATCCAAGAGAGTTACTGCTGAAAAGGACCACGTAACTAGGGTTTCTAACGGGTTAAGTGTGGTTAACCCTATCCAATCATGTATCAAGTTGGTTAAGTGTATCCAAGTGGTTCATGACTTAACCCTATCATGTGTCATTAATTAACTTAATGCGCCCAACCTCTCACATTAGACTTTGTTGTGGTTACTGGATGTGCCGGGCGGGTCCGGGCAGATTTACACCACAACCTAGTCTAACCTCGGGTTTCAAGCGCGATATGACCAACTACTCACATTGGATCCTATTGTTTGTAGCCACTGGATTTGCCGGGTGGTTCCGGGCAGATTTACGCTACAAACTCAACCCAACCTCGAGTTGGCCACTTTATGGTTTTCTACATGTCATGACCACATTCAAGTTTTCAAGCATAATCAATTTTCATGTCACATTTCAAGTCATGTTTTTCATGTCATTTCAAGTTCTCCTAACTACCCATAACGTATTCCCATCGCACGTAAATTCGCATCAATACAAATAGATCAAGAAGGGGAACATAACAACATGACAAAGATGGGCATTAAGGTGATAAAGTTGGTCATAAGTTAAACATGATGATATTTGAGGCAAAGGTGTTCATCACAACTAGCATATAGGATTATTGGACTCAAAACATGTATGACATCAAACTTAGCAAATAAATAACATGGTAATAGTTAACATAGAGTGATAAACTTGTGACTAGCATGTAGTTCAACATCATAGGCAAGTTAACATCAAGGTTATGAGGGGTTCTATGTTGCATTATGCATAATCCCCAAATAAAGCTCATAGCTTTCTACCCAAAAATCAAGGTGAATGGTACTAGGTTCATGATAGTCCCACAATCATAGATCAAAAGAGTCATGAATGGATCTATGCATACAATGATAAACCAAAGACAAGTATTACACAAGAATCCCATTTCAACTTGCTACATGTTCATATTAATTTCATAGTTTAAATCTAAGAGTAGAGTGAGGCTTACAAAGCGTGGCTATGAGAACTAGACCGAAATAGAACAAGATAGAGACGTTGTAGAAGCTCTAGGAATGATGTAGCAACACTATCAATCTCCAAACAATAATAAGCTCCACACAAAGCCTTGAGAAATAAGTAGCTCCTTTGATTTGATGAAGAAAGATTGCTCCTTTGCCTTAGAAGCTCTCAAGATGAAGATAGAGGCCATGATTAGGGAGCATTTTGGAAGAATTTAGTTGTTAGGATGATTTGTGGTGGTTTAGGATAGGTCTTAGGGTGTTTTTATAGGTGTAGAGACAAGTTTAGGCCATAGGATTAACCCTAGTTTAGATCTGAACCATCAAATCCCGTCACAGGCCAACTGAACAGACCCAAAGGAGCAAACAGGTGCACTACGCAAACATGGCCGACCAGGGAAGTCGACCCCCAGGTCGACACCCAAGTCGACTGGGCAGTCGACCTGGGCAGGGGCAGGTCGACTCCCCAGTCGACCTGGGGCTGGGCAGGAATTTTTCCCGCCCAATCTGTTTGGAGCTGAATTTGAATTTCGACCTGAATTTTGAATTTTCTGAAATCTTCTATGGGCCATAACTTGGTCATACGGACTCCAATTTACGAAAATTCGGACTTGTTGTCAAGCAGAATTTCGAGACGAACGCAATGGCGTAACCCGTTCCCGTTGATTCTGAACTTATGATTTAATTCTGCCCTGATTTATTGTTTTAACATGTTATAAAAATTCGGGTTGTTACAGCTATATTTTGGGGATCATGCTCTTTTCATGTATTATTATACTCTGATGATGACTTTTGTACAAGGCAGAAGTTTTATGCTTTCAGTATTCCAGAATTATTATGTACTTGGGTTTCAACCAGGAAGCTTTTCTATTGAATAAAGTTTTAATTCCCCTGTTATTTTATATCTATCTTGTAATGTTTCTGATTTTGTTTGCCTATAACGCTTCATGAAACTTAATGCATTCTGATAAAGATGACATTAATAGACGTGGGGTGTCACAATTTTGATTTGGGGAAGGAAACAATTCGGTTGTTAAAGAAATAAAGGGGAAAGGAAATGCTGATTTTCGGCTGGTAAAAATGAAAAGGGGAAATGATAAAAAAGAACAAAAGAAAAGGAATGGGGACGCTTGGAAGGTACAGAGCACGGTAAAACAAAAGGACAAGTGTTTGCAATGTCAGCTCAAATTAAACAAGTGGTCACACGTATTCAGCAAGTTTACAAGTGGCAAACACAGTTTAACAAATATTTTTCAAAAGTATATACCAATATTATACTAAGTATAAAACACAATACTAGAGTATTTATCGATTCCAAATTCAAACTTAAATTAAATAAAAATCAAATTCAAATCTGAAATAAATTAAATTATGAATACAACTCAAGTTAAATTTAAAATCGAATTTTAAATTTTCTCTAATCATATATTTAATTAGTATAATATTAAAATAGAGTAGACTCAAAATATAATACAATGTCATTTTTTAAAATACTAAATTCAAATTAATTTCATATTTAAAAACATTGAAAATCTTGGATCATTGCAATTAGACGAGGCAACAAATATAACAAATTTCATGGTATATATATACGTATTTGTACGAATTTGGTTGAACTGAGATATGTAACTTTTGCTTTGGCCTTGTTTTTTCTTGTGCTGCCTCTTATACACAGTGGCATCCTGCTGTCATAAGGATGGACACACTATGCTTATTTTGAAACCTGTGATATATTAACATTTGTTGTTAAATAAGGACACTTGGACCCTTCTTTTTGCTGGAAAATGTTCATGCCTAGGCATCGCTTTTAGTTGTATACATTCACAAATGAAAGGTATAATATGTACACAACTAGCCTACCTTGTTGCACATTTCCTTATTGGTTAGTACCCCTTGTAGTGAAGTAAGTTGGCCTTTCATGTTCAGTTCCGAAGTATTTATGCCATTCACTTTGTTGACTTTGTGTAATTGTGGCAACCACCACTGTCTTGAAATTCCCTATACAACTTGCATTTGTTTACCATATCTTATACTCATGCATGTGCGCATGTTTTTGGAATAGTGGGTAAGTCAATTGTTCCCATTTTGTTCTGTTGGCTGCCATGTTTTGGAGGCAGCTTCCATTTGGAAAACATGACCTATGCTTCCCATACTAGCCTACCGTTCATTTTGCGTGAATTCCACCACCATGCGTGTTTCGATTCATGTTGACATGTGCGTTTTGTTGTAGCATTTGCTTATGTATACTTTATAGTGTATAACTGCTGGTATATACCCTTTTATTTATCGTTGTGCAGTGGTTTATAGCATGTTATATTGCATTAATTGTTGAAGAACCTAACTCATACTTAAACTCTGAATCAGCTATTTCAGACCGCTTACTTATGTTGTATGCTTGTGATGCGTGTTTCCTTGCTATGGCAGCCTTGCTTGATTTGTCATGTGACTTACTGGCCATCTTTTGTTAGTACCATAGGAATATATATATATGTATATGTATGTATATATATATATATATATATATATATATATATGTGTGTGTGTGTGTGTGTGTATCACAACATTTATTGTTTGCCTCGTCTATACCATTTGAGCAAATTGAATGAAACGACCCAAGCTTCCTAGTAAAGGAAAGGCTGGATTGCTTTGAGAACAACACACATCAGAACAAAAACTGGAGAACATTTTATTGCTGATTCCAACAATTACATCAGTGTACAAGAAAATCACATAGTATGAATATATATTACACAATAGGAATACAATAATATCAGAGACTTAAATTACATTTAAATAGCAGCAGAAAAATATTACAAATATACAACTGAAAGGAATACACGGATACAGTGCTTTCCGAATACCGCTTCAGCTGTAAACCAGGATCCAGTAAATATATCTGCAAAAAGCTACTCGACTGCCCATGTGGAAAATAAGGGCACCCGAGTTTGCCAGTGAAACAAACTACAGGTCAGTCATGGGACTGGTATGAGAAATCTTAACTTAACTATCTAATAATAAGGCTAATCACAGGACCACGCCGCTGACGCGGAACGGGTTTACTCCATTGGATTGCCAGTGCATAAAATAAAGTAAAACGTTAAACAACGCAATGTTTTTTAGAAAAATGAAACCATTATAAGACCCAAGTCTCATCACACAATGCAACGCAAACCGGAGGATAGGGTTTTACCTTATAATGGTCAAGAGATGCTTGATACGATAAAATGGATTTAGTATTAGTGTGTATATCTATGAGTATATATATATTTCAAAAACAATTTCAATCATAATGTATTAATCATAGACGACATGGTAGCCCATCCTACTATGTCGCCATACTAGTTCTACAATCAAAACCGCAAGGTCGTATTGGAAATTGGATTTCCATCATGAGTCGAGGCTAGGGGCAAGCTCCTCTCCGATTCGAGACACTCTAGCAAATGCCTCAGGATCACACCTATGGGCAACCCTTGGAGCGGTAGGGCCGGTCCCCACCTAATGGTAGTGGATTGGCAATTCCTGAACACACGCTTCCCGATCCCTTTGAACCTATAGTATGATCACTAATGGCCTATAAAAATCCGAGGCGCCTCAAAATCCATCATCCACATAAGTAAAATATTAGCTAGTTTAAGCACTGACACTACCACTAGCTAGAAAGAAACGTGTGCACTCCCTACGGTCCATATCCCGTTTTTGACTCATACCGGGGTGTGAGGCTCGCGAAGTCACGATATACACAAAGCTATGCTGTAATAGGCTATACTTTGATCATCCCACAAGGCCCTGCTTTTCAACAAAAGCCTTGATCAATTGCATCTTGGCGTGCCACATTGACAATTCACGCCATGCGATCAATCACTATTAACATATACCAGGGTGTTAAGAAGAGAATAAATTCTCCACCACCAATCAGACATACATTAATAAAAATCAATTTAATTCACATGGAACGAAATCCAATGTCGGACATGCATCCATTTACAAGTCCGTTCTGGGTCTGAACGAAACCGGAGACACCTGAGAGGTCCTCGCAAATCCGAAACAATCAACAATAGTCCGGACGGCAACCACTGAAGCCCCTTCAAGGTAGCTACTCCCATCATGGGTCTCAGTTGCAACTCATCCAGTCGATGTGAAGATCGTCGGTCTTCAACCACCGTCTTCATCTTCGACTCTTCATCGTCGTAGTAATTATTCGGAATTGGTTAAACCCGGTCTTTCCGAATAACTCGCGTATTTTTATAAATAAAAATCAAGTACTATAAAAGCACATCCAATGTCTCATTCCAATTCAGAATGTTCTTTTCTAGAGTATTCTTTATTGGAATGTGACTCAATCAACAACCATATATTGCATGAAATCAACAAGCATGATAAATAATTATCAATCATCCAATTAATCAACCAAAATGGATTCTACACTAAATATTGGGACTAGTATAGGTCAAATATCATCCCAACACTCGTGTGGGGTTTCATCCAACAAACAAATAATAAATTATTTGTGCACTTGGGTGATGTGTAAAAAAATTATCGACCCAATCACATAAACAAGTCGAATGACTTGTAAATGGAAGTGTAATATTCAGTTCGAATATACTAACATTATATTTGATACGTCAAACACTTCATCATCATAAACATATATTTCAATTCTCTTTATTGTAAACAAATGGCAATAGAATTCTAGTCTTTTATCTCCATTCTTTTTATTGTTGACAAATGACAATAAAAATAATAACTCTCATTTATTGACCAAAATGTATATTTGGTCTCATTCATTTTTAAATGACAAAATGAATATTTTACTTCATTCTTTTTAAAATGACAAAATGTCTCATTTATTCTGATTCTTTTAAAGTGACAAAAATTGTAATTTTTGTCTAGTTCCTTTTTATGTACAAAACATGAAAATTTTGTCGAATTCATTCTAATGTACAAGATATGATAATTTTGTCAAATTCAATTCTAATGTACAAAATGTGATACTTTAGTCAAATTCCTTTCAATGTACAAGATATGATAATTTTGTTTAATCTTTTCAATATAACAAATATGATAATTTTGTTTAATCTTTTCAACATAACAAAATATGATAATTTTGTTTAATCTTTTCAACATAACAAAATATGATAATTTTGTTTAATCTTTTCAACATAACAAAATATGATAATTTTGTCTTCATTCTTTTTAATGTATATAAAAAAAAAGTATACATTTCAAGTTCATTCTTTTTTAATGCATAAAAATATACATTTTAACTCATTCTCTTTAATGTATAAAAATATACATTTTCCAATTCATTCTTTGTAATATGACAAACACGATCCTTTTTAATTTAATTTACATTTTCTAACAGAAATGTACTCTTTTTATTCTAATTTTCATTTTCTAGCAAAATGTACTCTTTTTATTCTAATTTTCATTTTCTAGAAAAATGTACTCTTTTTATTCTAACAAAAATTATATTTAAATCTAATTCATTTCAATGTAAACAAAAATGATTATTTTTACTTCACTCTTTTTAAATGATAAAAAAGAATGTTTTTATTTCATTCTTTACATTTGACTAAAATGAATATTTTTGTTATTCTTTTAATTTTGACCAAAATGCATAATTTTATCATGCTTTTACATTTGATAAAAATGCATATTTTTCTTATCCTTTTACATTTGATAAAAATGTAAATTTTTCTTTTGACCAAAAATGTTATTTCTGTTTGCTAATCTTTCTTTTGACAAAAATGTCATTTTACTCACTAATCTAGTTTAACACAAAAATGTTAATTTATATTCACTAATCAAGTTTAACCAAAATATGTTAATTTCTATCACTAATCAAGTTTAACACAAAAATGTTAATTTCTATTCACTATTCAAGTTTAACCAAAAATATGTTAATTTCTATCACTAATCAAGTTTAACACAAAAATGTTAATTTCTTTTCACTAATCAAGTTTAACAAAATTAACATTCTTTTTGATGTATAAAAAAAATTACATTTTCAAATCCATTCTTTTTAATGTAAACAAATATGATGATTTTGTTTATTAACTTCTGATGCAAACAAAATGAGAATTTTGTATCATAACTTTTAATGCATACAAAATGAGAATTTTGTTTATTAACTTCTGATGCAAACAAAATGAGAATTTTGTTTCATAACTTTTAATGCATACAAAATGAGAATTTTGTTTATTAACTTCTGATGCAAACAAAATGAGAATTTTGTTTCATAACTTTTAATGCATACAAAATGAGAATTTTGTTTATTAACTTCTGATGCAAACAAAATGAGAATTTTGTTTCATAACTTTTAATGCAAACAAAATGATGATTTATCTTACTAACATGTTTTAACAAAAACGATATTTTATCTCACTCTAATTTAACATAAAAATGTTTTAATTCATTTCTTCTAAAAGACAAAAATGAATGAATTTACTTCATCCTTTTTAAAATGACCAAAATGTATGTTTTAATTCATTTCTTCTGAAAAGACCAAAAAGAATGTTTGAATTTTCATTCTTATAAAATAAGTAAAAAGGAATGTTCTAATTTCATTCTTATAAAATCACCAAAAGGAATGTTTTAATCAACCATGTGATTTCTAATTCTATAATCATGTTTTAATCAACAGTGTGATTTTCTTTCTTTTTGTCCGTTCTAATACAATAAAATGAAAATCTTTATTTTTGTTGATTCTAATTCAACAAATAACATTTCTATGTTGCAACAAACATGATACACACAATTTCATCCACTGATTCATCGCAATACAATACAACCAACATTTCAATAAATATACACATAACACCACATAAATTTTATAGAGTGTGAACATAAATTCCACGATAAAATAAATAATAAATTTTATTTAAAAATAGAAATCTCACATTTCTTTATAATTCTGAATTTCCAACATCCTTTAAACTAGTTCCAGTCCGTACCATCATGTAGAGTTCGTTCATGCGATCCCAACGCACCTGAAATCGTTTGATTTCATCGTTGTTTGAATGAGTTACACAGTTTTAAATTTCTAAACTTTTATACACTAATAATTAATTAAAATAATTAACAAAATACTGATTACTTTGATTAACAAAAAAGGCCGCCCCGTTTCCTTTCTTCGTTCTTTTTCTGAAACGAGAGCCCATTCTTCACGATCAAACTCCTCCAAACCCCCCTACTTCGAGCGTAGAATTCCGGAGATCCGCAGCATCATTTCAGATCATGGCCGTTGGTTAGAAGGGCCTTGGTGTGTCGAACGATTTTGCAGAGGTTGCTTTTTGAATTTGGTTGATGGATTAGAAGAGAAAAGAGGAGAAAGATCATTGTGTTTCAGCCATTGAAAGATAGAAGGGGCGGCGGCTGTTTTAGGTTGTTTAGAGGATTAGGGTTTGAATAGGCTAAGTATTTATAAATTTATTTAATCCTCCTTTCTATTTTTAATAAATTTAATTACTACTTATCTTTATTTAGAGATGAAACTTCCCATTTCCATTCGTTTAATTAATGTAGTCAATTAATGAGGATAGTTAAAGAAGGAAAACTTCATTTCCTTTCTTTAAATTATTTAATTAATAGGGAGAATATTATCTGCATAGAGAGAGAAACCTTTCATTTGTTGGTTTATTATCAATTTTATTTAACAAACATGTGACATATATGTGAGTACAAACAAATGTATGATAATGTAAATGTTTTTTTTAAGTGCAACATGTGGTACGGGCAATAAATGATAGGAAGGTATAGACATATAATTTAAATCAGTAGATGGTCAATTATATAAATAAAATGAGAAATAAATAAAAGTTAACATATATAATTAATTAGATTCCTCATTAGAATACAACATATAAATGAAATTAACCAACATCATGATACAAGTATATATATATAGCCAATATTCAAAGCATGTGTTTAATTCTTTTCCTCTTTTAACTTTTAATGAAAATAAACTATTTCTATTATCAAGACTTGAAATAAATAGTGAATTTTATATGAAAACTATATGTATGTATGAGTTAAATTCAATCAAAACCCCCCAATAATACAAATCACATAATTACAACAATCAGTCCTAAAATATTTGTGTGTTGACAAAATTCCCTTTTTTTTTAAATCCAAATACCTAATTGAAAACATTATTTATATATAAAAACTTTCAAGTCTAATGTTACACTTAGTTATGAAAGATAACAATCTAACATTTTACTAACTGAGTATAAAGTTCAAATTAACCTTTAAGATATAATTTAATCCATTAACATGAACATAGAATTTTAGATCGAAAGTTAGACTCTAAATTAAATTTATAAAACCAATGATCTAAAATGAATCATTGTACTACAACTTATATTGATTTAGTTTTAATTTAACATAATGAAGAAAACGATATGTTACTTGAACAAGAAAGCTATTAGATCCAAACAATTACATTTATATTGAATATTTAGAAACAATCTATATTTGAACATTTTAAAGCACAACAAAAATTAAATTATTTGATTCATCAAATAAACAAAACAATCAACTATTCAACAAACAACGTCATCTTCATTAGCAGTCATCAATTTGAACCAGGCAATGATGCATACTTACAAATTAGGATAACCATATTACTTTTCAACAATAGTTTAAAGTTAGCTAGCCCAAATGCGTAATTTAATAATTTCCATTATTATCAATCTCAAATTATAAATTGTTGTCTATCACAAATAAAATTTTAAATTGTTCATTAATAACGTTATAATTTTATTAAGAAGGCTTTTTAAATCCAATAATTTAATTTAAAAAGAAAATAGAATTTTTTAAATTCTGGCACATTTTCTAACAAAATTTCCTTAAAACAAATTATTAAATTAGCCCCAAAATTCCGGGTTGTTACATTGAATAAGATTTTTTTTCCATGAGACGACCTACCTCTTGTTCAACGGTTTAAAATCTATATTGACATATTAGCACAGTTGCTTGTTTTGTTCCTATCTCTTCCTTAAATCATAAATGTGTACACACAGCTAAATTTGCAAATTCGAAATCGTATACACGTATACATGCTGTATAGAACCGAATATTTATATATATTGCACTGTTGTAGCTTCTTTTGAGTTTGCATAAATATGTTTTAGCAGCTTATATGGATTTGACACTTGAAACATAAATAAATTGTTATAATTTAGTTTTATTTGATTTAATTTACTTGAACAAAGATTAATCCTGACTCGAGTGTTTTATGTTTCCGCATGGAACACTCGGGTCATATACAAGTGTTGCAGATCTTGAGATTTGGCTATTGAAGCTAGAAGCATGTGAAGATGCGCTCGCTTTGGTTCATTACTCCGTAATTTGTTTATTTTAAATCTATGTATGTATATTAATCTTCCTCTATAAAATAGTTTTTGTATATCTCTGATTTTGTAATGAAATATTTCGTTGTGAGATATTGCTGTCTGATTTCTATTCTGTGATTCTGTGTGTATATTTTCTTTAAACCCTGTAAGTTAAAACAATTTTTCGTTTTGAACATTTTGAGTTAGTTTAATTACCGACTTAGGGTGGTTAAAAAGGTAGGTCGTTACAACTATATTTGATTATATTATATTTTATTCACCCTGCTGTGAGATGTTTCCTGAGCTCTGATACATCTGTTATCTCTGTCTTTACTGCAGGATACCAAACAAGCCAACTCGAGTTTCGGTAGATTGGAATTCAAAAAAATTGGTCTATTGGAATTCAGGTTGTTACATATGGTATCAGAGCTTAGGTTTAGGATTCCTGTATAGAAAGTGTGTGAAAGTATTTGTATTTTTAAAATATAAATATATCATATATATACCTAGATCCATAAAAGGAACCCACTAAATGGGAAGAGTGGTTTATGTAAAGAATTAGGATATCAGTTATGTACACAAAAGGAATGATTATGGAAATCTGAGACCCTAAGGTGGTTTGGGTGAAGTGTACAATGTAATTGGTAATGGAGAAAGATGTATCTGATACGTTAGTGCTTTGGATTAGTGGGTTTGGCATTGAGCCTTATAAATTGGGAAAAGGAAAGAAGGAGAATGGATTAGGAATATATATATACACACATATTTATGATAGAAACGAATTTGAAGGAATATCTAGGAATGTCTACGTAAGGAAACCCAAGCATTGTTGACTTTTGAGAACTTAAAATTTTAAAAGCTTTTGGGGTAGTTTTTGGTGTTTTTCAAGTTTTGACCTTAAAAGTTTACAATTTTAAAATATGTGCAGTTAAATTTTGTTGAAACAATTTTTGAGACAAAAAGGAGGTATTTTTTATGTTTGAAAAATTTATGTAAGGAGTATATTTGCAAAAGTACATATGGGGTTTCAGTGAAAAATAAAATAAAATGGGGTATATTTTGGAAATGATGATTTTTAATGGAATTTTTGTTTAAAATGAATTCTTTCAGAAAACGTGGACATTATAGAGCATGATTTGTTCACTATTTTTTAAGCTATAAAGTGTTAACCGACTTTTTGGTCCGGTTCCCAGGAGAGTATCAGATACGCTGAACCCAATGAACCACATAAAGCTAAGGCCGAAAAGGGACACACAAGAGTGAAGGATACAGGATCAAGAATGGATTACACCGCTTGTAACCTCATGGCATCCAGAAGACATCCACGAACCAAGGCCTCGGACCTCGAAGGAGTTACGAGCCTCGACCACCTGGTCCCAGGATCCTCATGCCTCTCGGAAGGACTTCATGCTAAGAATGACGCGGGATTCGCGCCCAGCCGGATGCAAAATCTTGTGCCCATGCCTGGGTTCGAAATTTTGAACCTAGTGGGTGTGAGGTCTCGAGCCCAGCGGGTGCGAAATCTCGCAACCAAGGATGGGTTCAAGATTCCGAGCCCAGCGGGTGCGAAATCTCGCAACCACGGCTGGGTTCAAGATTCCGAACCCAGAGGGGGAGAGATGTCTCACCCGCGCCTGGGTTCAAAATTTCGAACCCAGGGTCTCGAAATTTTGAACTCGTACCCAGGTTCAAAATTTCGAGGCCAGCAGGTGGTAGGCGTGAATTTCCTGCATGTGGTCCCTATTTCTACCTAATCCTACCTACTCCTACCTACTCCCACTCTTATAAATAGCCCATGGCCTCACACTCCAAAGTGGTTGGATTTTCTTTACTTGAGACCTTCCTAGAGCTCCATGAACTCCATTAATGGCATCTCTTATTTGAGGAAGAAGGAGAATTGAATATTATTTTTTCCAAATACCTAGCATATGGCATTTATAAAAGTGAATGTAATGAGCATGGCTTCACATTGTAATTCTTGAGTGATTAATAAAAGTTCAACATCCTTCCAAAGTGGACGTAGGCCTAATCCACACCTGATCCACTATAAATTCTCGTGTCATTTACCGCTTTCTCTTACTTAGTCTTACAACCAAATTAACTATTCCTAATAATAAGAATCTTTGGTGTTTACGACATTTTTTGCCGTCAACATTTGGTGCTTTCACTGAGAAGGTCGAACTCAAGGCTTGCGTCTTTCTTCCACATTATCATCTCAACTTCGACGAGCTTAAGGTTCCTTGCTCAACCTATTATCGAGTCCGCATACGATGGTAAAGAAGTCAAAGAACACAATGGTCGGTTCTTCAGCCGTAGCCGAGGCCGATACCTCCTAACAACCTCAACCGGTACATTTCCCGGCCCCTAACGAAACCGTCCCTCCTATGGTGGACCCCAAAGCGCCCGTTACCCAAGATCAAATTCGCGCGCTTAATGAAAGATATGAAAACACCGCGGTTGAGCTCAACCAAGCTTTAAGGAATAACATTGACCTTATGCGACAACTTCAAAAAAGTCAATGCGTTGACGCCTAACTTCAACTAACTCGGAACAATGCTCGACCCTGACCAACTGCATCGGAAATTTCCTCTTCCAAGTCAAGGGGCCCACACCAAAGGAGGAGGTTCACCCTCATCAACAATGTCGTCGCTCGTACAAACGCCCTCGATAACGGTAACGGTCAAGCCAACAGGAATGGGAATAGCAACGGCGACCGAACTACAGTCACATACAGCGAGGGGCCACAGTACCGAGACTGCTCTCGCTTGATTATCAATGACGGACCCGATCCTACAAACCAACCTCTTCCTCGACACAACCCAATGGTCGCTAATCTGGGTGAAAGGTCAGCTATTCCAACGACCCGCGCTCCTTTAGAACAGGATCCGCATCACCCCACTCCACCTCAACGTCCGCACATAGACCCAATCTTAGATGTCGAGGACATGGAGGAAGACGATCTAGACATCCATCATAGAAGACGGCCTGGCAATAGGACTCCGGAGCCGCTTCAAAATCCGTGGATCCCAATGGTAGATCCCCATCCAACTTACCTTCCCGACATGATACGAAGGGTCATGAGGGAAATGCGAGGGGGTGCACTTGGTGCATGGGAAGCCCACATTAGGCATAACCCCTTTACATGAAGAGTACATGAGGTCGAATGTCCGAGGCACTTTAGCATGCCACAAATACCACTCTACGATGGTACCACTGATCCTTGTGTCTTCTTGAATCGCTATGAGTGGCAAACGAACTCGAGCCGGGGTGACGATCCAGCCAAATGTAAATGCTTCCCGGTCTTCCTGTCTAGTACCGCTTTACTTTGGTCCTCGCGCCTCCCTCTCGATTGTATTAACAACATCGGACAACTAGTAACAGAGCTGGTCAAGCAATTCAGGGTGCACATCCCAACTCCGAAGAATACCCTCACTTTATCCAACCTATACCAAGGGCCCGTCGAGTCGCTTAGAAGCTACCTTTCTCGGTTCAACACAGCTCTCGCCGAGGTCGAGGATCCAGATCCTCGCACCATACTTTGTCAACTAGCGAAAGGTGTCCTCCCTGCTTCAGAGTTCGGGGCCTGGATCGATCGAAAATAGCCCAAGAGCCTCGACGCCTTCTATGAGAAGGCAGATCAATACTTGTGCCAAGAAGAGGCCAGACGGAATCGGCTCTCCGCCACAAGTCGTCCCAATGATCCCCAAGCGGATACCGCCAATAACCACTTCAGAGGTAGGCGAGGCCGGGAGCCCTTCAACCATAACATGGGGGCATGTCCCCAAAGGTAAAAACCAAACAATGGTAGGCCGGATGGACGAAACAATGGGCAAGCCCCAGCAGAATTAAGAAAGCCCAGCCCTCACCAAGCTTTCGACACCTACACCCCATCGAATGAAGAACTAGAGAAAATCTACTTGGAAATGTGCAACAACTTGCCATACAAGAAGCCATGTGTCAGAGAATCAACTGACTGTGAGAAGAATACCGGGAGGTATTGTCGGTACCACGACGTGTATGGGCACGACACCAACAAATGCCGCCAACTTAGGGTTGCAATCGAGAAACTTATCCGTGAGAAACAACTCGAGCAATATGTCCAGGAGCCCTTTCCCCCTGAAGCAAACTCGCAGCCTCTAGTGCCAGCTCCACATGCAGCCACCAAGGGAGCTCCGGGACCATCTAACCCAAGATGAGGAATCGTGATCAACACCATATATGGCGGACCCTACCCCACACATGATAGCTTTCGAAAAATGGAGGAATATGTGAGTTCCATAAAATATGCTACTTACGAAGCCTGCTCCGCTCTCCATGAGTCCATCCCATCCAAGCTGCAAAATACCATGCGAGACGACATCGTCTTCCGAGAAAGAGAATCGACGAGGGTGGAAATCCTGACCACTGATCCATTAGTCAACACCACCTAGATCGGTGCCGCTTCCGTTCGAAAGGTTTTAATCGACTCAGGGAGTTCAGTCAACATCATCTTTAAGGCCGAGTATGACCAGATGAAATTGGAAACAAATGAATGGAAGCCATGTCATGCCACAATTCATGGCTTCAATGGGGCCTCTAGTTTCCCCGTGGGGATGATCGACCTACCTGTAGAACTAGGCGAGGGGGACCGAAGCCGAGTCCGAATTCTCGCCTTCATGGTAATAGACATCGACTCCCCCTACAACGCTTTCCTATAGCGCCCCTTTCTCACCGAATTCCGAGTTTACATGGCACCATAGTCTCTCCTAATGAAATTCCCGACGGAAAATGGGATCGGAACCGTTAAGGGAGACCAAGTAAGCGCTAGGGAATGTTACGCAATAGAATGGAAGAACGCGTGCAACAAGGACAAGGGCAGAGCCGTGCCCACACCATCTTGCGCCAAGAACGTCTCAACATAGTAATCAGTGGCATCTGGGCCCTGGCTTAGGCACCACTCCTGTCTTTCCGATGACCTTGACCTACGGAAAGACAAAGAGCTCGAATACGAGAGGGCTACCATGGTCGAATCCACGGTGGACGTTCCCGTCAACCTCGACGACTCAACAAGGGTGTTGAAGGTAGGGTCACAACTCCACCCAGAAATTAAAGAAGATCTCATATGCTTCCTGAAAGCCAATTTAGATGTGTTTGCATGGACTCACTCCGACATGAAGGGCATCGACCCCGCAATTGCTTGATATTCCCTTTGCTTAGATCCCAGAATGCCCCCAGTTAAACAGAAGCGCCACTTTTTAGGGCTTGAGTGGTCCAAGGCACTCGAAGAAGAGGTAGACTGTCTGCTCAACAATAACTTCATCTGTGGAACTGACTGTCCCGAATGGGTTTCCAACCCAGTTCTGGTTAAGAAAGCCAATGGTAAATGGAGAATATGCATCAACTTCTCCTATCTGAACAAGGCATGCCCTAAGGATAGCTTCCCGCTCCCGAAGATCGACCGATTAGTCAACTCGACCGCCGGATACCAGCTACTATCCTTCATGGACGCCTACTCAGGCTACAAACAGATCCCGATGAGCTGCCGCGACCAAGATCGTTCCTCTTTCATAACCGACCTTGGGCTCTACTGCTACGGTGTTATGCCCTTCGGCCTAAAAAATGCCAGTGCCACTTACCAACGAATGGTTAATCGACTCTTTAAAAATCAAATTGGAAAGTCCATGGAGGTGTACGTGGACGATATGCTGGTAAAATCTAAAATATCAAGCGATCACGTCCACGACCTCTCCAAAATGTTCGTTGTCCTTCGCCAGTACAACATGAAACTGAACCCCCTGAAATGCTCCTTCGGAGTCGCCTCGGGAAAATTCTTGGGTTTCATTGTCAACTCCCGGGGAATCGAAGTTAACCCAGAAAAAATCCAAGCTATTCGGGACATCCGAATCCGCGAGAACGTCGGGGATGTCCAGAGTCTGAACGGATAGGTCGTCGCTCTAAGTCGGTTCATCTCTAAGGCCACTGAAAAATGCATCCCCTTCTTTGATTTACTCCGAAAAGGGAAAACGCAACTTTGAGTGGACCCTCGAATGCGTTTCCGTGTTGAAGGAACTTCTGGATCACCTAGAGCGACCACCTATCCTCTTTAAGCCTATAGACCATGAGGACTTGTATATTTACATGGATGTTTCTGCGTAGGCAATCAGCTCGGCACTAATACGCCTCGAAGAGCACACTCAGCAGCTCGTCTACTATATCAACAAGCGGATGACGGGGGCAGAGAAGAACTACCCGAAGCTAGAGAAGTTGGCTTTCTGCTTATTAATTTCCTCTAGAAAGCTCCGACCGTGCTTCAAGTCGCATCCCATAAAAGTTTTCACTGACCAGCCACTACGTCCGGCCCAACAACGACCCGAGGCGTCAGGAAAATTATTAAAGTGGAGCATAGAGTTAAGCCAGTTTGAGATAACCTTCATCCCCCAACGAGCCATCCTCGGCCAAGCTCTCGCAGATTTCATCGTGGAATTCACAGCCCCCGAGGAGGGTCCCACAGAGAACGCTGGAACTCCCAATGCTCAGTGTAAATTGTTCATAGACGGCTCCTCTAACAGAAAATGCTCTAGGGCCGGAGTCATGCTCATCACCCCTGAAGAACGCCTGATATATTATGCGTTGAGGCTAAATTTCCCTGCTACTAACAATGACGCGGAGTACAAGGCCTTAATCGCTAGGCTTAGAATCGCGATTGAACTCAAGCTAGAGACCGTCCACCTCTTCTCCGATTCACAGCTTATCGTCCGACAAGTACTGGGAGAGCATCAAGCGAAAGAGAGACGGCTTTCCCAGTACCTGGCCCAAGTTCAGGGGCTACTCGTGTACCTCGATCATTTCACCATCACCCATATCCCATGCGAGCAAAATGATAAAGCAGATTCACTCGCCGGGATGGCAAGCTTCGAAGATCCGCAACTTAACGGATTATCCCTGGTTGAAATCCTCAACTCCCCAAGCATCAAGCAAGGGCAAGATGAGACGATCATGAGCACCAAACCCGAGCCTGAGTCATGGATGACACCGATCAAAAATTACCAGCAGCACGGGATCCTAACAAAGCACTACAAGGAAAGGCACACGTTCACTCACCAGTCAGCCTGTTACCTTCTTATGAACGGGGTACTCTACCACAGAAGTTTTTCTGTTCCCTTGCTCCGGTGCGTAGCTCACGGCGACGCACTCCTAGTGCTAAGCAGTGTGCATGAAGGCGAATGTGGCGATCGCACTAGGGGCAGATCCTGGCCAGAAAGATTCTCAGACATGGTTATTACTGGCCCACGCTCGATCAAGATGCCGCGGACTACACTCGCAAGTGCGATAAGTTCCAGTGCTTCTCCAAGATTCCAAGAGCCCCACCTACCAAACTGTCTCAAATAGTTAGCCCATATCTATTTTCCATGTGGGGAATCGACATCGTCGAAACTCTTCCAATGGCTAGAGGCGGGGCACGATACGCCGTCGTCGCAATAGACTATTTCACCAAGTGGGCAAAAGCTGAAGCTCTCGCCACCATTACCATGAAGAAGATGATCAACTTTGTTGTCCGCAACATCATTACTCGCTATGGAGTGCCTCAAGCTGTTATCTCCGACAGCGGCACTCAATTCGAGAGCATCGAGTTTAAAGCCTTCTGTCAGTTCCACGGCATCGATAAAAGATTCTTAGCGGTGGCTCATCCTCAAGTCAATGGGCAAGTCGAGGCGGTGAACAAGGTCATCAAATCCATCATCAAGAAACGTCTGGAAAAGGCTAGGGGCATGTGGGCAGACGAACTTGCTCTAGCACTATGGGCTTACCGCACCACCCACAAGACAGCAACTAGCCATACTCCTTTCGCCCTCGCATACAGATCTGAGGCCGTCATTCCCATTGAGTTCAAGTTGCAATCCCATCGAGTCATGTACTTCGATCCAAAGACAAACCAAGATTTACTTCTTGGATCACTCGACTTGCTGGAAGAAAAAAGGAACGTGGCCAATATCAGAGCCACAACCCAATGATAGCGAGTGGCCTGATACTTCAATTCCAGGGTCCGCCACAAGGACCTAAACATCGACGACCTTGTCCTTAAGCAAGTTTTTCCCCTGCCAAATGGCCTAGCGCCTCGCTGGGAAGGCCCGTACTCCTTACATCGAAAGCTCAGCGATGGAACTTTCAGGCTCGCCACCGTCAACGGAGCCGAACTCCCAAGGGCATGGAGCAGCGAACATCTCCGCCGCTACTTTACTTAAACTCAATTTATGGTTGTTTATGCTTTTCGAACAATGTTCTGCTTTCTTAGAAATCCAAAGCATTGTAAAGGCTATTACTTCCAAAGTTATCAGTAGAAATGGTGTTCAATTTCCTATCTCCTTGTCGTTTACTTCTCACGTAATGTGTCTTGTTAGTACCAACAGCCAGCTCGGTTCATGCCTAAGACCGCCGCATCGGCACCTCGAACACGGGAGATGGCACAACCATTTCAATTTGTAAGCAACATCGAGTCTGGGACACTTGGCTAAGCCCGGTACCCCGAGCACGGGAGCCGGTAACGCTACTCGAATCCCCATCCCGCGGTGCGACCGAGTATAAACAACTTCTAACTCGAACCTCGGCCCAGTGTCGAGGCCGAGGATATATCGTTCCGCGTCCTAGTCCAGGCGGCTTGGCGCCACTCCGCGACCGACTAAGATCGGTGCAAATTTCTCTTCGCCGGTTATGGGTGCCAGTCGAATCTTGGCGCAGCACCAGGACCGACCTTAAATTGTTTCTTCCCCTTAGCTCTCAAGGCTAGGGGTAGCCCGCGGCCACGATCGGACCTTACGAGCTGATGGTCGGGGCTGAAAACTACGCCGACGAATAAACGACATCTGGCGGCTCGCCTCAACCCGATGAACGACGGGAGAGCCACCCACCTAGCGGACTGCGCAACGTGACTCCCTGTGCCTTAGCTATACTTGGGTTTAACCCCAGGCCACCCAAAACAGCAGGCGCACAACCTGGTTTCGCAAACTACGGGTTCCCTGAGTTGAGGGGAACTTACTGAAACAAGAGCTCTACCTCACCTCTCTGGAATAATTCACCCAAGACGGCCCCTAATGGCTTTGTGAAAAATGTAACAATAAGCAAGTTTATGCAAGTATAGGACGCTGGAAAACATAAAAAGAACATCCGAACACTTGACATAAATAGTGATCTTTACTGATTAATATTTCCTTTTCACACACACATGTTAAACAAACTATGCGTCTAACACTTTTACTTTCTAATAACAGGGTGTACATGATAACCACACCGTGTCTTGAAAAACCAAAAACATGGGTCGTTCTCGCGTAAACTATCGGCCTACACTGCCAAAATAACGGTAACTCCTACTTAGTTTACTAACACTAACCATGTTTCCTTTTCTTGTGCTTATGCTTGTCCTTTTTTGCAGATTCCATGCTTAACGGTTCATCCTTGGCTCTGGGACTCTTTTTACCAGACTCGCTCTTTCTATCTCGGTCCCTCCGAGAAGTGGTCGATTCATGAGAAGCCGAGATGTGTATCTCGCTGTTCCCGTCGCCGCTAGAAACCTCGGCAATATCAATAAGGGTGGCCTGATATGTAGGCTTGACGGTACCCCCAGCAGCAAGGCCGACCACAGCGTCACTCGCCTCGACGACCACCTTGCCCTCCCGCTCAGCTTTCTCTTTAGCTTCTCTGGTGGCCCTCCGAGTAGCGAGCTTTTGGGACTTATGAGGCGTAATGTTACCATTTTGGCTCTCTCAAGGGACTCAGTAATCCTCTGCTGCGCTTCCTCATCCTCCCTCTTCTTCTGGGCCTCATCGTTAGCCCTCTTCTTCTCAGCCTCCTCATCAGCTTTCTTCTTCGTGACAATGTCAGCAGCCCTCGCCTCGGCCTCCCTTTGATTCTTCACTAAGAGCTCCTTCCTGGCAGCCTCGTTGTCCTCTTGCTTCTCCTCTACTTCTTCACGTTTGGCCACCATCTTGGCCTATTGACTCACCACCAGAGCCGCTATCGAAGCCACATCAGCTTCTACCGGGCCTTTGGCAGGGGAACTCTTCCCATCGACCACCTCTCCTTCTTCGTTAAGAATGTCGACCATGCTAGAAGTTACTCTAATGTCAGAAAAGGTATCAAGTGGGTCGCCGCCCTCCCCAGCCTGTGTCCCTATGAGGCCCGACCCAGTTTCAGTCATTAGAGGGATCATGGGAGCGGGGTCCGCTGCCTTCGTAGACTCAGGAGGAATTGCATAAGCAAAGACACAACCTTTTTTAGTCCATAAATTCAGTAACCACTTCGTTCTCAGAGACGCAGGGTAAAAGGAATTTACCTATGGTCAATGATGGCGTAGAAATGATGGGAAGGGTGCTTGCGACGATGGGTAAGGTGAACCTGGTATCCCCCAGTGACGGGAAGTCAGGATTATACTGAATAGCGGTTTGGGCCAAATCCCTAGGACCACTCACCATGACAGATCCAGGGCCCAGGGGCGGATGAGAACTTCCCTCTGCAAATGTTTCCTCCACAACCGCGCTCCCGGTCACCGCAAACTTTCCTTTGTCTTCGGCAAGCCTCGCCAACTTTTCGTTCTCAGTATCCTCCTGTAACAACCTCCTTCCCTCCTCCAACCTCTCACGTTCGTCGTTGTTCAGAAGGACACTCGCGAGTTGGCGCTCGCCCAGGGTGCTTACGTCTACTTGATGCAAGAAGGCCTCATAAGGGATTAACCTCTCCTAGGTTCTGGCCAGCTCGCGGGTTAGTCTTTGACCCGCGAATCCCTCAAAATCCCAAAGCTTTCACATATATATCATGAATAATCTCCTCGAAGGAGGACCCCACATGGAACTCCACATCACTCAGTTGTCCCCTCAACTGCTCTATCTCCCTTTCATGTTCGGCTTTTATACCCTCAGCCACACTCAATATGTCGCTGTTGCTAGCCTCAGCGTCCTCCTTCGCTTTCCTCATTGCCTCGAGCTGCCTCTTTAACTCAGCAACCTCGGCATTCTCAGCCCGCAACCTCTCGTTTTCCTCCCTCAAAGCGGTATTGTCATTCTGGAGCTGAGTAACCTTCCCAATTTCCTTTTCCATTTCAGCGCATACTTTGGACCACTCATCCTTATCATTCTTAAGGGTTTTGTTTTCAAGGGTCAAGCAACTTATGGTATCGCTAAAAGTCTCACGGTCCCGCACAGCCCCTGTCTTTAAAGTAGCGTAGGCTCGCTTCAGCTCTGCTGCAATAACATATCAAAAGTTATGACTGGGAAACACACGGGGTAGTGGTAGATTAGTCACAACGCAGTAGAGAAACCCACCTATCTCGGCTTCCAAGTGGGTAACAGAGGTCTTATCACCATCAATGGTCAGCTGACGGTTGATGAGCTCCAAGCTTTTCCTTTTGATCAACACAGAAAGATGGAGGGAATACTTAGTAAGTTCGTTGGCCTGGTGATACGCAGCCTGTACATGCATCCATATGTCTCCGGATTCCCTACTGGGAGTAGGACGAAGATCAGGGAGAGACGACAGCTCGTCAAAATGATATTGCAGGAAGTACAACTTCAAAAACATCCTCCTCTCATCTACCGAAAACACTCAGATTTGGGACTCTGTCATATTTTGCATTCCCGTCACGACTTCCATGCCCGACCTTGGTTGACTAAACAGCAGCTCCCTCCCCTTAACAGGTTGAACGGGAGATGGAGTGGCGGTCGACGGGGGAGTTGTCAAAGGCAGAGATCAGGATCCACCTATGTTGAGCCGAGCATCCCCCGCTGGCACGCGAATAGGAGGAGGAGGCATCATAGATCGCCAAGATCGATCCCGATCCCGATGACCGCTGCCTTGTTCTAACGGAGGTGGAGCACCATAAAAGCTGGCGGATCTTCGGAATCTCTCGAAAGAAGAACTCTGGGGAGGCTGGCGATCTCCGTGCCCATAACTTCGTCCGCCGCGTCCTCCTACCATGATGCCTGCCAATGGAACAAGCCGAACTTATTCAAGTAACTCACGTAGGTAAACGTCTATGCTATGCAGTTTTATGGATGTATGCCCTAAGTGGTCTCTCAACAGACCAGATTGCAGTTTGATCGAGGGAGTTAACCCCTCAGCAGCACAGGAAAGTTCTTCTAGGCTCGTCGTATTTGTCCATGGAGTCACTACTAAAGCAAGTCCTTTTAAGCCATCAAACTAGCCCGCGGGTTCAAGCGAGGCAGTGGCCCTGAGTGAGTCGCAGGAAGCTGCAGTCTAGCCAATACTCCTTCCCTCTCCCATGTCGGAGGCGGGACAGGAGTGCTCGGCAACCCCTCATCTCTGGCAACCTCCTCTTGACCATGAAACTCGCCTCCGCGCACATCTCCTTGAGGCGAAGCAGTCCTTAGTGATTCTCCCCCCTGTGGGGGCATTTTCCTTTTCCACCCCGTAGGGGTAGAGCATGCCGCAACTCCTTCCTTAGGCGCGCTAATAGCAACCGCGGGCCTGATCACAGCCCGGTAGTTCGGCAGCAATCCAGCACGGCGAAGGCGATCCTAACTTGTCGCGGTGCTACGGAGATTCTCAGGTATCGCCCGCAAAGCATTGAGGCGTTGTCAGTATTCGTTTCCAGTAGGAGTCTTTGGATTTCCTGTCATAACCCAATTGAAACAATGAATAAAGGAAGGAATCCAAAAATTACGACAGGGAACGAAGTCAAAAAATACTTACTTCCCTCAATCCACCTTGTGGCAAATCCGGGAGGGCAGCTAACAAAGAACCACTCGTGCTTAAACACAGACAGCCTGGGCCACGTCCCAACAAAGAATTTTGTAGCAGTTGTTGCTTCCAAAGACCATTGAGAGGAAGAGGCCGCGCTCGTTTTTCTTAAGTGGAAGAAGTATGAAATATCTTCCCCAGTGGCTCCCTGTTCAAAAACTCGCGAAAGAGAACGTAAGTACCCAAAAGGCAAGCATAAGCATTGGGGTGTAGTTGCGATGGCGCGAGGCGGAAATAGAACAACATATCCCGAATGAAGTTATTAGCAGGGGCACACAATCGGCGAGCAAGCTTGAAGGTTCCAAGCAGTAAGGCCTTCGGGAAGCACATGGGCTCTGCTATCTCTCTCGGGGCATGGGCATCATCCACCGGTATGTTAAATCGCACTGCCATTTTCCTAACCGCAGTAGCATCCAGGCACGACGGTACTGAATTGATGGGATTCTCCAAAATCACCGCATCAGGTAACATGTCCGGAGCTACCGGAGGTATGGGCTCATACTCGCCCATGATATCTACGTTCTCGGCCTCTTTAATTACAACTGGGCAATATTGTCGCTCAGGTTGCTCCCCATGCTCAGACGCTTCAAGCGAGCTGGTCGAATGAGAATGAGTCAATCCTTCAGTGGTGGTCTCAAGCTCGCTGCCAGACGAGCTACCACTAGGGGTAGGGTCGGATGTGTGCGATGCAGGCTGGGAATCTCCGGCTTCCGTAGTCTTTCCAGTCCTGGATATGGTCTTCATCTTTAGCTATACTTTAACGCATCAGTGTTAGAACAGGAAGTATAGTGACCTTACCCCTCGTGTTGGTGACAACTAATATGTATGTGAGATGCTATGCCAAAACAAGCTACATAAAGAAAGTTCAGAACGACTCATAACAGTCCAAGTCCCAGTCTGGTTGTATGCTCTACCCTATGTGAACAATCCTAAACCCCGCTCGTGCGGTTAACAATATATGCATCAACGCTAAACATGCAAATCCAGAGGCGAATATTCGGAAGTCAAAGTCCATCGGCATTACAATTTGGAAACCCATCAATGGCCATGTCCCGAACCATATCGAGCTCGCAACTTCGATCCCTAGGTTGGAAATTTCGAACCCAGAAGGGCTTGAAGTTCTGAATCAACATAGGTTCGAAAACTCGAGCCCCTCTGGGTCAAAATTTCGAACTCAGACAGGGAGCTTGAGAATTCGAACCCACGGGGTTCGAAAATCTAAACCGAGAAGGGTTTGATGCCTTAAACCCCTCGAGTTCGAAAAATCGAACCCATGAGGTTTCGAGACTTCGAACCCGGTGGGTTTGAAAATTCGAACCCACTGAGGTTCGAAAATTCGAAGCTGTCTGGGTTCGAAAAATCAAACCCACGAGGTCTCGAGGTTTCCGCCATGGCCCTTTGACCTCCTCCCTTTCTCAACTTCTTGATTCGAGGCCTCACCCGGCTCAGTTCGAAATTATTGGACTCGAAATTATCGGGTTCGAAGCTTTTGGCAATGGCGGCCAAAGAAAGAAAAATTAGAAGGAAATAAGTAAAGGGGTCCTATTTATAAAAGAAATCATGTCTCTTCGCATTTCAGCGCGGGTTCGAGATTTTCGAACTCACGGGGTTCGAATTTTCGAACCTCATGGGTTCGAAATTTCGAAGCCCAGGGGATCGAATTTCCGAAGCCTTGGGCTCGAAATTTCGAGCCTAGGGGAACGAATTTCTGAGCCCCTAGGGTTCGAAATTTCGATCCCCTTGGGATCGAAATTTCAATCCCCCTGGACTAGAAATTTCGAACCCCCAGGATCGAATCTCTGAGCCCCTGTGTTCGAAATTTTGATCCCCCTGGGCTGAAATTTCCGAACCCCCCTAAAAAATGAAAAAAAATGATGAAATGGCGATGGCGACGATGGTCACACCTCTAGGATCGAAAGCGTAATGACACGCTCTCTCGTTCACGTGCTCCACGCGTGTGCGTGCTGACTCCCATACATCCACGGAGGCTACGCACTACGGACACTTAATGATTTGAGCATGGCGCATCCTCCGAACGACGGCTCATCTACGCCGCCAGGGAGAATGAGCCCCACAGCTAACACCTATTTCCCTTTTGAATTACAGGAAAAATTAACAGCTTCGCCACTACTTCATCCTACACAAAGCACATCATGTCAAAGACAAGACGTACTTTGGGGGGCAAATGTTAACCAGCATTTTGGTTCGGTTCCCAGGAGAGTATCAGATACGCTCAACCCAATGAACCACGTAAAGCTGAGACCGAAAAGGGACACATAAGAGTGAAGGAAACATGATCAAGAAGGGATTACACCGCTTGTACCCTCATGGCATCCAGAAGACATCCTCAAACTAAGGCCTCAGACCCCGAATGAGCTACGAACCTTGACCACCCGGTCCCGGGATCCTCGCGCCCCTTGGAAGGACTTCACGCCAGGCACGACACGGGATTCGCGCCTAGCCGAGTGCGAAATCTCGCACCCATGCCTGGGTTTGAAATTTAGAACCCATGCCAGGGTTCGAAATTTCGAACCCAGTAGGTGCGACGTCTCGAGCCCAGCGGGTGCGAAATCTCACACCCATGGCTGGGTTCGAGATTTCGAGCCCATCAGGTACAAAATCTCGCACCCATGGTTGGGTTCGAGATTCCAAACCCAGCAGCGGCAATATGTCTCACCCGCGTCTGGGTTCGAAATTTTGAACCTGTGCCCAGGTTCGAAATTTCGAGGCGCGCAGGTGGTGGGCTCGAATTTCTTGCATGTGGTCCCTATTTCAACCTAATCCTACCTACTCCCACTCCTATAAATAACCCATGGCCTCACATTCCAAAGAGGTTGGATTTTCTTCACTTGAGACCTTGTTAGAGCTCCATGAACTCCATTAATGGCATCTCCTATTTGAGGAAGAAGGAGAATTAAATATTCTTTTTCCCAAATACCTAGCATATGGCAATTATAAAAGTGAATGTAATGAGCATGGCTCTACCTTGTAATTCTTGAGTGATTAATAAAAGTTCAATATCCTTCTAAAGTGGACGTAGGCCTAATCCGCGGCCGAACCACTATAAATTCTCGTGTCATTTACCGCTTTCTCTTACTTAGTCTTGCAACCAAATTAACTATTTCTAGTAATAGGAATCTTTGGTGTTTACGACATTTTTTGCTGTCAACATAAAGTATGAAAGGATTAAAAAGAAAAACATAGAAAAAATTATATTTTGTTAAATATTAAAATTTTTGGTAAAGACAATTTTGAAATTCTTTATACTTTTGACAATAACTTTTGGCAATTGTTTTGACATGAAACTTTGATGGGTGGATAAAATAAGTTGTAAGAATTAAGAATAGACTAGATGTTTGCACTAAGTTGTAAGTAATAGAACCGACATTGTAAATAAGAACAGTTGTGAAGCTGATTCAGAAATAATTGTCCTTGTCTACTCCAATTTTTATGATTTGAAGAAAAAAAATTATTTTACATTTTTTTTGGGATAACATATTTTTATGGCTTAGCAAAGTCAAGTTTTAATGAAGAAAAGTAAAGTTTTAACACTTAATTTTTGGAAGAAAAATGAAATGAGGAAGCCAAACCATGGTTTTAGAATCATGGACTAGGTAAGGATTAGTATCTAGGGAAGACGGAAAATATTTTGAGGCAATAAAGAGGATAGCGAAATTATTTTCAGATAATGGAAAGTTCCCGTAGAATGCATAAGCATTATAGAGCCTAGGTTGTTGCTTGGAAAGGACTATTAGTACACAACAAGGACTAGTTGTGACAACTAGATTGTAGAGGGTAAGTAAGTGTTTAGAACCTTTGGCTCGGACTTTTCTTTGTTATGGGGGACATAGTCCTAGGATTCTTAGCCTTAAATAGTTGTTGTGTGATGAGCTTGTTTTCCTATTTTTAGTTTGAAATTTTTTAAAAGGCTTATTTGAAGATTGAACTTAGATTAGTGGATTAAGTTAAATAAGCTAAGAAAAGAGTAACAACATAACTAAAAAGAAAATAACAAATCTAGTAAAGCAACAAACATGACAGTTGAGAAAAAATGGTTTTTTCAAAAGAAAGTTGAAAAATAAATTCTATAACAAAGAAAACTTTTCATATGTGAGCTGTGCTAGAATAGAAAGATAAGGAATCTTTATAAAATAGTTGCATAAAATCCAAGTATAGGAAGAAAAGGTATATGAAAGAAAAAACAGAAGATATGTATTTTTTCGTTTTCCACCTTTTTGTATCATAAGAAATCAAATTTAGAAAATTATATTTTTCTGAAATTTGCAAATTTAAAGTTGGTTAGTAGGGTTGTGGATGCAAAAATCGGACGAACTACGCTCTTGCTCTGTAAATGTGGGAAAGTTTGGATGCAAAAGTATTTTGATTCTCAAAATATTGCATTCATATAGAAATTGCCAATATATTTAGGACCTCTGCATCATGTTTTCAAAAGAATTTCAGGAAATTTTCATTTATATTGGAGGTACCGCTTAGGCATACATTGCATTCATGTATTATTATGTTGTATGATACTTTGGACAAATGCACAAATGGTTGCAAAATTTGGATGCACACATGATAGTTGTAAATTATGTGAGGGATTACTTAATTTTACACTTACCAAATTTTGGGGATGAAATTTCCTAAGGGTGGGAGAATGTACCAACCCGTGTTAATTAAATAAAATTAGTAAGAAATGAAGATTTGCATGTATATATATGCGAAGATTCTAATGTTGAAATAAAAAGTAAGAATTAAGAGAAGAAAGAAATAAATGCATAATAAATTAAAATTGGACAAGAAAAAGCTGCATTTGAAATTAGAATGCATTAAAAGGAATAAAACGAAAGCACCGACAGCCTTATAAATTACATTAATTTAGCACCTATAAAACGGTGCTTGCAAGGGGAAGGTATTATTGAACATATATCCAAAAGGTTGCATGCATATATATATATATATATATATATATACATGCAAATACGAAATTCAAATGTAAAGGTAAGTTATAAATGGAATAATATAAGACAGAGAAAATTAACGTATTAAAATGAGAAATTACAATGGTTTAGAAATCTCGCCTGGACCCTGAATGGGCCGACTTAATCGGGTCAGATCTATTTTTTATATGACGTGGTTTCTGATATATGGTTCCGATTTTATTTGGTTAAATCCAAAGGACCAGAATTTCTTGTACACCTATATATAGACTAGCAGGGCCTAGCTTTAATCTCATATTTCCTAAAGCTCTGCCATTCTCTTCCTCATCCATAGCTTTTCAGAAATTAAAACGTTAGTTCTTAGGGATCCTAATTCAAGGTTTGAAGATAAGAGATATAAATCTACAAATAGGTGTTCAGCTTTCTGATCAACATGAGGTAAGTTCTTGAATCTGATTTGTTAAGGTTTCTATCTTTCTTTCCCTCTTCTTTTCGCATCATATTTTTGAATTCGAGGTTGTTTTAATAATAGATTTTGTTAGGGAATCCATGGAATAACAAATTTGGATCCGATTCAAGGATTGGAAAGCTGTCGGGAGAGTGGATTTAAATTATACCTTTTGGACAACGGTATATTTATCGTTTGCATTTCCCATTATTCTTAACATGATAATTTATTTAACATTTTGGTAATAAAGATTAAATTTGCATAGAATATGTTAAGAACATTACTGTTTTATAAAGTCTATTTCCATTAACCATCTGTCTGAATTGGAAATTACTATAAACACTGGAATAGTGGAATTTACAATAAACATGAATATTTTCTTAAGGGTATTATTACGCCGAATTGTTATAAATAGAATTACAGTAAAACTTTGGAGTAATGGAAAAGAATGGATATGCCTAATCGGCTAAATAATATTAACCATGAGCAATATATGTAATAGGAATTCAATATCTATCTCAGAAATAGAAAGGGAAAAGTTAGTAGTGAACCGAGTTAGTTGGATTTAGGGAAAATGATATATTAACGACAAATAAATGAAGACGTAGTTGCACGAAAAAGAAATGAAAAAGAATTAGTGTGAAAAAGGTATTCTTTTATCGTATTGTACACTAATCAAATAAAGTGCATATATACATTAATCAAATAAAGTGCATATATACATCCATATTTAAAATAAAGAAAACAGCTTGCAGCTACGAATCTAAGTCGATGTGTATTATGGAAATAAATCATTATACCATTCTATAACTCAAACTGATGAGGTGCGAGAAAGGCTTTCCTAAAATAAAAGAAATGTACATGACGGTAATAAAAAAAGATAACAACAATAAAGGTCGGTTCATATTAAGGAACCAAAATAGAATAATGAGAATCGAGAATATAACATATTATAACTGATTATATGAATAAGAAGGTAATATAATAGGTAGGCTTGTCCTGGGGACAAGTGTAATTATAACATGGGTTATAATGAATAAAAAGAAACTTACTAATAAATCTTAGTTAAGAGAACTAAGTTAATAAGTATACAACAATAAGTTGTGACAGTTATAATGGAATAAGAAAGAGTAAGTAAGAAGACATATGGAATGAAATAAGTTGTACTAAGTTATATATATATATATATATATATATATATATATATACATATATATATATATATTGAGTAACATGTTAATAGAAAACATGTGGATTGAGATAAGATGTACTTAATTCTACACTAAGTAGAACAAGTTATTGTAACTTGTACACATGAAATTGGACAATGAATGATATGGTAATAATGTAAAATGATTGTATATTACCTTTGTTAATTACAATCTAGGGAATAACATGTTATGGGCTTATTAATGAACTTAAAATGGCTTAAGTTATATCACTGAATTAATAAGCAAGAGGGGTCCGTTCCATTAAGATGTAACGGGCTCAGAGGAAACCTGGTAACTCGAATAAAAAGTTAATATGTTGGTAATCAAGTTAATTGGTAAGCTAATAAGATAAAGAAAGCGCGTGATTAAGTGATTAGACATAGCGTCTAATAACATGATGGTGGGATGCGCTTGGACCAGTCCGCATGTATGAACGTGAAGAACCCAACGGGGTAGATCATCGTGGTGTCTGGAGGCACGAGAGGAGCACATCCATGTGATTATTCTGCTTGATTGCTCTATGGGACAGGAGGGAAGCAAGTGGCTTCCAAGGGACGTGGTAGGGTACTCAATGGTGTTCCTTTGTTGCAGTACATGCATCCAGTCTAACCTTGCAGGGGCTTGGGTCTGCGCGTTAGCACCCATTGAGTATACCATGACTGCACGGTAGTTTCGCAGTCAGAAGGTTGTGGTGGATGGTATTGGGTGATTTAACGAATTGCCTACAGATAGGCAGCTCAAGACCAATATAGGATAGTAATCGCCGGATACCTGTCATCGACAGTTAGTGGGATGCAGAAAGACTAGAGCCATACCAAGAGACTGTCGATCTTTCACTATCGAGATGTTACTTGCCGGATACGCCAAATTGAATGTTAGATTGGTTGCTAGGGGCATGCCACTTAGCTCTTCATGTAGTCTCACTAGTTGAGGAAAGGGTCGAGGTGGGACTATAGCCACCGTGAAAATGCAGACCATAGTTTAGATATTGGTACCTTGAGTCCTTTTTAGTGGACCTGTACAGATATGGAAAAATCTCCAGACCGAGTTTCGTGCATTGGATGAGTCCTATTACGGGACTCGGGGTACAGTAGACAATACATACATGTGGGGGTCTAGATACACGCACTGGGTGATGTATCGTAGACGCTAGGGCATTACTTCATGTTGAAACTTGATTCGACTGAGGAGTTTGGATATGTTAGTCCATATGCTTACATAGCATAACGATAATAGTTCTGCGCGGAACATGGCGTAGTAATATGGAGGTCTATACGTCATTCAACGTAGGATGAGAGTTTTATATGCTTCCGTGGTGTAACGGGAGGGACTGTGCGAGGAGGTACCATGGGGAGTACCTTGATATGTTGGGAGTTGCTACATATATACTATATTAGGTTAATCTAATGAGAGGTTGATGGGTACGACTTGTATGTAAATCCCTTGAGTGCTATTAACCCAAAAACAACCTAATAAATAAGAAAACATAATTGAACGGTATATGTAGGGTTATTTCATAATGTATAATTTGTCCATTCACCTATGCTTTGTGTTTGACCCCCTCCTCATAAAACACTCGTATTTATGGCAGAGATATGATAGTTGTGGATACTGGTTAGACAATATTGTTACTTTGCAAGTACAAATTTTGTGATTTTCTTTTCGGTCTGTTGGTGTGATGAAGATTGAATAACAAAAAATAATGCACAGTGGCTAATGCTAACATTCATTAATTATATTATATTTCAATTATATGCTATATTTTAACACATTTATTAGTCAATTACAAATATATAACTAGAAATAAATACAGTCTTTCTTGTCTTGGGCTATTCATGTTCAAAAGTATCCCTGCATGTGTTGCATTGATCACAAATATTTTACTAGAAACAAATTTATGGTCAATCACATTAGAAAACTACAATAATAGTAACTCTTTCACTCAGTCTTTTTTGAATAATGATAAATGTGAAAGAATTAAACTATAATAACAATAACCATTGTGCCTCAGGGTAGAAAACCTAAGTTGAAGGCTGATTAACATGTAAAAGTGTTTATTTTTATGCTCATATCTTGTCTTTATTTTAAATAAATAAATATTACTTTGGGTATTTTTATATGTTTTCACAAGTTGTTCAATAAATGTCCCCTTCATTTCAATTGAAGACCAATTTCAAAGAAAATGCTACTTTCCATATCAACTCTATCTCAATCACAAAAGATGTTGTAGCTCACTGGTAAAGGCATGGGAATTTGGACAAAGTGACCTGGATTCGATCTTGTCAAGCCTTATTTTGTTGAAGAAAGGAACATGGATATATATACACTACCTCCTTTGGTATGAAGAATATATGGACTAATGGTATATATATATATATATATATATATATATATATTCACATGTCTGTATATAATATATGCACTAATAAAGATTTAAAGAGTATGGAATATTCTTCTCAGAGAAATCAAAGCAAATCATTTATATTTAAACCACCCTGTAGAAGAAAAGGAAATTTTTAGTTATCAATAAAAGTCCATTACTTTCATAGCATACCACATTTGGATTATCAATCTTCAATCAAGCACCATGAAGGGAAAATTCCTTTATTTTTCGAAAGAAGATATTTTCAAATATTTTTCTTAGGCCTAATATTTACATAGATAGGAGATTAAAACCCCTACAAATACCCATTGTATTCATTGTAAACCTCAGTATCTTTTTCTATACTTCTCTTCACCAATTAATAAAGCTTTCTTTTCTTTATGCAATTTTATTTTCATGGAAATTTGTGTTGTCTAGTCAATTAGATTTGCTAGAACACAAATTGCTATTGCTAAAACATGTTTAATAATTTCCTACGAAATAGAAAAGCGCAAATTTATGATAAATTACTGCAAGCGCACAGGTGTATAGTATGCAGGCCGAACATAGGGAGGAAAGTTAAAATTTACTATTTATGTATTTTGTGGGTGAGTTAAACGAGTTTACAGGATTTGATTGAAATTGCAAATTGGTTCAGAACAAATCTAAATGAACCGACAACCAAATTACAATTATCGATGAAAACAAATTAGAACTGGAATTGAATTCACTACAGATTCGAATCTAATCGGATCTATAATAAATTCAATGATATAAAAATAAATAGAAAACTAAAATAAAAACTACAGAAAGGAAATAAACAAATAGAAAGAAAAATTATGATTACCGTTGAATCCAATCGGACGGTCAATCACTAATAAGAAAAGTAAATACAATAGCAATTTTTGTTCTAGCAAATCTAATTTATTTGACAACACAAATTTCCATGAAAATAAAAATGTAGAAAGAAAAGAAAGCTTTATTGATGGAAAAGAGAAGTACAGAAAAAGATAGCGAAGTTTACAATGAATAAAATGGGTGTTTATAGGGATATTAGGCCTAAGAAATATATATGAAAATATTTCTTTCCAAGAATAAAGGAATATTCCCTTCATGATGCTTGATTGAAGATTGATAATCCAAATGTGGTATGCTATGAAAGCAATGGACTTTTAGTGATAATTGAAGATTTCCTTTTGTTTTACATGGCGATTTAAATGTAAATGATTTGTTTTGATTTCTCTGAGAAAATATGCTATACTCTTCAAATCTTTATTAGTGCATATATTATATACATACACATGAATGTATATATTTATATATATATATATAATATACCACTAGTCCATATATTCTTCAGAGTAAAGGAGGTAATGTATATATATCTAAGTTCCTTTTTTCAGCAAAATAAGGCTTGACAAAGATCGAACTTAGGTCACTTTGTCTAAATTTTCAGGCCTTTACTAGTGATCTACAACATCTTTTGGGATTGAGATAGTGTTCATATAGGAAAGTAGACTTTTCTTTACAATTGGTCTTCAGCTGAAATGAAGGAGACATTTATTGAACAACTTGCGAAAACATATAAAAATACCCAAATTACTATTTATTTATTTACAATGAAGTTAACATATGAGAATAAAATAAAACACTTTTACATGTTAATCAAATACCCCGACACTTATCTTTTACTCATCCTCGAGTAAAATAGAAATGAAAAAACTAAACTAGGTATGTCACACTTTCATAGGAAACACGATTGCATTGAGCGTATGCAACGAGCCGTTAAACCTCTAGGTGTCCCTAGTAGGACGAGTGGTGTCTCGTGAGGATTTTCAACGGATAATACTCACAAAATCCAAATGCAGTATGATATGATTCTAATGCAACTACATGAATGTAACGGACATATGCAAATGACAACAAAAATAAAAACACGACTTGTTTCAGAAAAGTTGCAACATAGCAATGTACAATTCGAAATCAATATATCGAAATTTTTGGATTCTCAACTCGTCAAAATTTTTCAATATAATTCAAAGTTTTCAAACGTTAATTCTATTTTTGCTAGTTAGTTTGGTCGATAACATAATGCAGCCATGAAATAAATTCTTAGTTTGCTTGTCACAGTTTGCAAAGGGGTATTCACGTTTCCTTGTGTATGACTAGTCAAATCAATAAGGTCAAGAAGTGTTTGAGCATCGTTGTTTATTCTCTATCTCTATAAAATTTTAAATTTATGATTGATTACACACACCTAACTTAAAGACCAAGGTATACCCCCATGATAGTTGGGACAGAGCTTGGCGGATTATGTAGACCGACACTGACTTTGTCAACAATATGTCGGTAATCCTTAGGTGTCTAACTCATACAATGAGACCAAAGTATACCACCCATGAGAGTAAGGAAATAGCTTGACGGGTTTGCACACCAATGCTAGATTTACAAGCAATATTGGATACCCTTGGATTACTATAATTATTGAATATAAGAAGAAGAAAGAGTTACGCAATTTCAGCTTAACACAACTCAGTTTTAACGGAAAGCCAATATAAGTATTTTAAGTCCTCCTCTCATTAAACAAAGAATACGATTTAGAATAAACTTCATGGCCATCACCTAAGAATCTTCCTATGTATCGGTTACACTATTGTCGTTCATAATTCAACTTTTCATTATATTTCTTATTCGATCTTAGTTAAGAGAAAAAAATACTATCAACTGGCAAAAAAATTGTTAATTTGCTTCGTTGTACCAATCTAAAATGAGTCGTATTTCCAAACAAAAATTGATATGTTACTACGACCTAAAATGCATGATGGTCCTATATGAATGCACGAAAATGAGAGAAGGAAAATTAAAGAAAAGATAAAAATTAATTCAATGCAGACTCCCCCTCCATACTTGGATAAAACAGTATTCACACTGTAAACATGTTTCCTAAATTTGAAAGATAATACCCAAAGGTGAATGAGATGCAATACGATTTGTAAAATGAAATGCAGTTTAACAACTATATGTGAATGCAATCATATGCAAAATGAGATCTATGAAGATGGTGAAGTTTTGTGAAAAAACATGTTTATTTTTTCCCTCACATTTGCCTCTATCGAAAATGATGCACAATGATTTCTTGTCTGATTTGTGAGGTGCAACAGGCATGTCAGTGAACTCTGAAATGAAAATCCTTCCTATGAAAATTTTGTCGTGTCAATGATTTTATACAATTTAGATAAAAATTATCATAATCCCGTAAAGTTGAATGTCGAACCATAATTTCTCTTGATGAAATAGAACTACGATTATCTTCAAGGAAATCTCTAGATTCATTTTCATCATAATCCCATCCTTATGCCTCCCTATTTTCCAATAAATTTTTCAAAGGTTTTTCTTCTTGGTCCTCGATAACATTAGAGGCCAAGATTATGGGAAAATTTTCTGTAGAGTCCAAGTAAGCATACTTAAGGTCTTATGGCAGGGTTTGAGGTCCAACTTAGGATGTTCTTGTATGCTAACATTAGTCAACATTTCTTGGTTAGATTCAGATGACGAAGGTTTCAAGTCAAAAAGTTCATTTAGTTCAAAAATATATTCGAGCTCATCGAAATCGGAGTTGAAATGATCAAGACACGTCATTAAGGCTTCATAAGTGTCATTAAAGGTTTCATTAGCCATTGTTTGAATCATGTCTGTTTCATCAATCCCAAAATCCCTAAGTTGATTTTTGAGATTAAAGATGTTTAGCTCAATGGATAGTGCCCAAAAGAAAGTCAAAGTTGACCGGTCCTACAATTTATGATAGCATTTGAAGTTGCTAAAAATGGGCGTCCTAATATCAACGGGATCTGAACATTCGGATTTGAGACAGGCTCGATTTCTAAAATTATGAAATCGATAAGGAAGTAAAACTGTTCGATTTGTTTCAAGACATCTTCGATCATGCCCAATGGCTTTTTGATATATCGATTAGCTAGATGAAGAGTGATGTTCATGGGTTTCAATTCCCCTAGCCCTAATTGACGATAAACACTATAGGGAATAAGATTGACACTTGCACCAAGATCAAGTAGGGCATGACTGATGTGAGTATTTCCAATTTTACAACTAATTGTAGGGCAACCGGGGTCCTTATACTTGATTGGTGATGCATTCGAGAAAATAGAGCTAGTGTTTGTAGTCAAGAAGGCAGTTTTGAGAATGTTAGTGACTCCTTTTCGGGTTTATAGCTCTTTAAGGCACCTGGCATATTAAGGAATTTGTTCGATGGAGTCTAAGAGTGGAATATTGACACAAACTTGTTTGAAGATTTCAAGAATTTTTTCAAAATTCGCATTCTTCTTCTTATTGTTAAGTCTACGAGGATATGGAGCTATTGGTTTATAGACTCTTTCAGAATTTTGATCGTTCGAAGAAGAAGTTTTCGATATAGGAAGTGGAGGAAGCAAGGGTGTAGAAGAGGAAATGTTGGGATT